>WYDI02006136.1:0-29252 GCA_009867235.2 Psittacus erithacus | reverse complement strand
CTCCAGTGGAAGGTGTCCCTGCCCGTGGCAGGGGTTGGAGCTGGAGGAGCTTTAAGGTCCCTTCCAACACAAACCATCTGTGATTCCCTGATTCACCTTGCTATGGCTGGGCTGGCAGCAGGGGCAGGCCCTCTGCTCCGTGTGTTCTTCCAGGAAGGAGATTTCTCTGGTTGCTGCACTCCAAGTCATGCTGAGGAGTTGCTCAGGTCATTCCTGCACCTCCCTGTGCTGCTTTTCCTCAGGTTTGGCATTACAGCAGTGGTGCTGCATGTTCCCTGCCATGGGGGAAATGCCCTCCTGCCAGCCCCCAGTGTGCCAAAGCCTGTTGTGCAGCGTGTTTGTTGGACTCCTCATGGTGTTTCAGGCTCCTTGCGGTGCTCCTGGCTTTGCCAAGCAATCCCTCGTGGCACAATGGTTCATCAGGTGGTGCCAACAGGCAGCGAACCTGCTCTGCACACACAAAACCCTGACTGGATCTGGAGTACAGCTGAAAAAGATTCACCTTCATTTTGCAGCCCTTTACAAGCATCTCTTTTCATGTTGTTTGTTCCCAGTAAACAAAAGGGAAGCCGTGCTTCCAAGCAGTAATTGAAAGATATTGCATTTCTGCTGGCAGCAGAGCCACATTAGAAGCAGTTATTTTATCAATAATCTTTAATTTAACAATCAAGGAGATTTCAGCATTTATTTCACCCGAGGCTGCCAGCCTTTCTGAAGGGAATGGTGCTTTAGTGTGAATGATTCCACATCCCCCGCCTGCTGTGCCATGAACAGGCTTTGTCCTCGCTCTGCCAGCCTGAATCCTCGAGTGCTCCCTCACAGCTCCAGCTGCCAGTCACCCTCCTGGGCACGAGACAAAGCTCCTCGTTGGGTCAGAGCCAGGCAGGCATTGATGCTGTGCAGAGCCAGGAGATGTTCTGATGCAGGGCCGCAGCATCCCACCCGGGGGCTGCACCCCGCTGCTCTCCCTGTGGGTACCACCGCACACAGCTTTCAGCTGCTGTGATACCTGTGTGTTTATTGCAGCTTTGTTGGAATAGGATGTTTTGGAACACGGATGCGCTGTTTGTTAGGATATGGGTGGCTTCTTTCAACTGCATTTTTGTGTTTGTGCAGGTATTTTTAGAAGCTTTTTGAATGTTTCCTGTGGGGATGTGAATGGCGGGTGGAGCAAGACACCGGTCTTCTTTGCACGCTTCTGTTCTCACAAATGATGTTTGCAAAGAAGCCTAAAAGGGATTTTAGAGGCACCTCCCTGGAATAAGACACAAACCCCTCATAAACAGACAAACTCATAAGCAAATACAGAGGGGTCTGGGCTTATCCAGACACCGGACGTTTGGGGTTATCTGGGATCTGCTGCAAGAAGAGGGAGCCAGACCCATCATACCAGCCCGGGTTTATCCCAATGACTGTGATGGATGCTCCATATGATCCGGGCTCCATGAGCCCATCATGGGAGCCAGAGCTGCCTCAGCATTCCCAGGAGCACAGCGGTTCCCCAGACTGCGTGTGCTCTTAACAGTGCTTAAATAAAACATCTTGGGAGAGCTGGGATGGCAGAGCCCAGCCCTGCTTGTCGAGAGGCTGGCGGAGAGCATCAATAGTTAATAGAAAGCCACTTCCATCTCTGCTCCTGACATCCATTATAAATTCTGCATGAATTATTCACTTAACATTACTTAAGACATGGTCTGCACCTAACAGGGGTTTTTTAGTTTATTTAAATACACAGTGGTGACGTTGTGGACCTGTCACTCGCTGTCAGGCTTTGAGAGAGGGTTTGAAGGGACAAATTCATTGTGCAGATTGGATTAGAAATCCTGTCTTGTTTCCTGGGTTCCCAGGAGCTGGTGCTCTGTATAAGGTGTTTTATTCTCGCTGCTCGTGTTTATCAGTGCTGATGGCACTGCACAATCCAGTCCCACCATCCCTGCGCCTTCAGCTAGGCTCAGGGCAGCTGTTTTAATCCTTCCCTCATTTCAACCCAGCTTTGGGCAGCGGGGAAGCAGCCTCCTGCCATTCACAGGCAGGAGGGAGATCCAGCATGAAGCGGGGATGGGAGCTGGGGAGCTGCCTGCCAGGCGGATGGCTCTGCTCTGCCTTATGAATTTTGTAAGCATGGGGTTTGAGCACTTTCCAAGCTCAGTGCCATTGCTCCAAGGGAGGCAAGTTTCCTAGTGATGAGGGTAGTACTTGGCCCTGCCTGTCTCTGTCTTTGCTCTGGTTGCATGTCCTGGGTTTCCTCTGTGGAGCTGTAGCTCCTCTTCCAGTAAGACCTGGATCCCAGCCTGCAACAACAGCTCCTCGGTTCCCTGCTGCTGTGCTGACACCCAGAGCCTGACAGGCCAGACCCAGGCGTCTGGGCAGAGGCTGAGTCACAGCCAGAAGCAGGAGATGGATTTCCAAGTTGGAGTCAGTCCTGGGTTGCTTCAAACCAAGCCCCAGTCTCTGCTCATTGTTCATGCGCATGAGCTTGTGCCTGTACTGATAGAAGTATCCCCTGGTGAAGTTGCCCACTGCAGAGCAGGGAAGGATGGAGCAGGGGCTGGGAGCAGGCGTGGGGCAGAGGGGTGGAGGGTGATGAGGTGGGACCAGCCACTGGCTGGAAATTCCCTCTTGAGGCTGTTTTAGGAAGGATGGTGCTGGGTGCTGGGCATGGCTTCTGGTGTTGGTGCTCAGATGATTAGATGCTCAGGAGCCAGGCTGGACGGGGCTTGGAGCAAGCTAGTGGAAGGTGTCCCTGCCCATGGCAGGGGGTTGGAACTGGATGAGCTTTAAGGTCCTTTCAACCCAAACCATATTATGATGCTGGAGAGGGGTAGATGGTCTATCATTAGCACCAGGGGAACAAGGCTGTTTGCAAGATGCCTCACCTCAGCTCCTTTGGGTGTCCACAGACACCAATAAAAGCCCTGGGCAGGAACAGGGATGCTATGAGGACCCTGTTCCTTACCTGTTTCCACAGTGCTTCTGACAGAGCATCCTTCTCCTTACCCGTGGGTTTGCTGCAGCAGAGCAGGGAGATGTGAGCTGCTAACAAGCCAGAATGGACGCATTCCACGTTTTAGACACTAATTCTTCCAGTAGGTGCCAAGAAATAACTAAAAAGCTTCAAAGCAGCTCATATTTCTGTAAGCGGGGACCTGCAGCTGCGCTGCTCATGGCTGAACTGCCTGAACAGCTTGGGTTTTATGGGAGGAACCAAGCTGCCGGATGTTGGGATGGGAGCTGTGGGATGGGAGTTCTGGGATGGAGCTCAGCTGCAGCAGGAGCCCTGGGGTCCCTCCTGCCCTGGAGAGCCGGGTGCTTCCCACCTTGTGCTGGATGCCCATGGAAAAGCAGGGGCTGATCCTGCTGGGATGAAGTCCCAGTTGGCAATCTCATGCTGGAGACGGGGTCAGACTCATTGCATCCCCTCCAGCCACCATGCCCCCCCCCCAAGGCCCTGCTGTGCACCACAGGGGCTTGGCAGGCGCTACCCTAAAATCCTCTTTCTTTAGCGAAGCCGGGAAGTTCATCAGTGCAATAATTAACTTTTTTCACCGCAAACTCAAGTGCAGGTGTGAAGTTTTTTTTTCACACTTCTCTTTTTCCTCTTTAAGGTGAGAGTCACAGTGTAAATAACCCTTTTTTCTGGTTTTTATGCTGGCAAACCCCTTTGTAGAGCAGCCCTGTTACCACCTCGCACCCAGCGCTGCAGCACATCACAGCCTCAGCTCTCTGATCTCATTTTTGTTTTCATTTACAAGCTTTAAAGGCTTTTCTGGCGCTTTCAGTGAGCTTGAGAAGAGAAGCGGGAGCTGTTTGTGCCTTCAGCCGGGAATGCCGCTCTCCAGCGGGCAAACCCGCTGCCCTTAGCAGGGTCCCAGCCGAGCCCTCTGGTGTCTCTGCATCCCTCAGCCCAGCCGCCTCCTCCCGGCTCTTCCTGAGCTGCTCTTTTCTTTACGATCTAATGGCTTTGACAAAGTGTAACGACAATTGTCATCAAAGGAGCTGGTCCTCGGAGGTGATGGAGGAGCTGCAGGCGCGCTAATTGCCACTGGGGCAGGGTATGATTCCTGGTGTGTGATTCCTTTGCCGCTAAAGCAGTGAGTTCTTTAGGAGACCATCAGCGCTTTGGCCGCTCATGCAGTTACCGCCTCTGCTGCTCGCCCCGACTCACTCGAGACTTCAAGCGCCTGGATTTTGTCACTTCAAACTTCCTGAGAAGCAGCCAGTTAATTGCTTAATTAAAAGTAATGACGATTGATGAACGGTGCAGGTGTACTGCAATGACTCCAAGAGGCGCAATCCAAGTGGGACTAATTAGATCCCACTTCACTCGAGGTGGAGGGGAGCTGTTGGGGTTGTGTTGTGACAGCAGAGCTGCAAACAGCAATAAAAGGTGGCTGCTGTGCCGTGCCTGCCCTGGCATCCTCCACAGCCCCTCAGGTTGTCTCACTGCTGCTTTGGTTCAGCGCTTTTTAACTGATTTACAAATGTTTCTTGGACAAAATCAGTTGAAAAAGAGGCTCCTGAGACAAAGAGGGTTTAGAAGGTGTCCCTTCCCCTTTCCCCCCTCCATTTACTGCTCAGAGGAAACAAAAAGCCAGCCATGCTGGGCATTCATCCTGAGTGAGGATGCACATGTTCAGACCACTTACTGTATTAAACGGGAAACGCTTCTGGCATTTACATTCGGACTGAAACGGGTGTCAAAGATATCTGGTAGCTCCCTGGGATAACAGTGCCTGATGTAACTACTCTTGTCAGTTTATATTATAAAGATACAGGTTTTTTGTATTTGAGGTGTAATTATATTGACATAATTATTCTCTTCCTTTAGACAATTGTATGGTGCAGAGTAAAACATGAAGTATCTGTGCATGAGAGCTGGGATGGAGCATTGAGACAGGTGGGATGTGGGGTTTGCAGCCTGCTCCCCACAACAGCGCTGCCATCAAGAGCACAGCATGATGGACGTGGCTGCTCCGTGCGCACGAGCCTTTCTCTTTTGCACTGATTCGAGCCCAAAATGCTGAGCAGCGCATTTACTCGGAGCATTTCCCCTTGCTCTGCCTCTGGCCAAGCCACGGCTCTGCTCTCCTCCTCCTCCTTCTCCTCTTCCTCTCTGGCTGCAGCATCCTCCAGAGCCCATGCTGAAAGGCAGGGCACAGAAATTGAGCACTATCGCTTCTCTTTCCCACATCTTCTTGCTGCAGATTTGTATCACCACAGTTCACTTTACAGCAGTGCCCCAAGAACTGAAATTCCCTTTCTGAACAGGCTCATGCCTATCTCTTGGAAGGGACTGAACATGGAGCAGCCCTGGGTCAGTCTCGTGCTGAGAGATGCTTTCCTCTGCATCCAGCCAGCCCAGGCACCTGGGGTGATGTCCTGGTGGCACTACCTCTGCTGAAAGAAGTCTGGTTCAGTGGCATGGCTGTGCTTGAGCTGTGTCAACTCCCATTAAGAAACTGGTATTTCCAGGCTTACATTGAAATTGTCACTTGAGTGGCTTGTGGCCAGGGGACACCAAGGTTACTTGCAGTGCTGTGCAGTCCCCAAAGTGCCCTGGTGCTTTGGGCAGCCCCTGCCATGCAGTGTGGGTGCCATGGACCATGGGTGCCCAGTGCCTGGGGGAGCAGCATCATTCCTGAGGTGATCCTGCTTCTTTTGCTGTGCCCATGGCTGTGATGCAGCAGGGTTTAGGGGGACACCCTCAGCCTCTGGACACACTGCTGCTCTTGCAGCTGTACCCAGGGGAAGCATGGTCAGGGTGCAGGAGGGGAGCACACTGCTGTGTCCTCCCCGTCACTCACTGCCAGTTAATAACAGCAGAACGGAAGAAAGGAATTAAGTGCAGCCACTGAACTATGCTTAATTTGCTCAGTGTCCTGGAGCTGGGGAACCAGTTCAGTAGAGGCTCTGATCAGCCTGTCTGAAGAGTTGAGCTCTGTATTTGGTGGCTGGTTTACTGCCTGGTCTTGCCTTATACAGACACAGCCAGCCGGAGCTCGGGGCTCTCTTCCCTCCACTCAGGGATTACCCTTTCACTGTGTCCCTCCTTCCAAGCCTGTTTGCCGGGTCAGCCCCGGTGTGAGGAGCATCTCCACTGCCCCGTGGGCCTCGGAGCAGTTTCCATGATGAAGCAGGTCCTTTCCACCCTCTGCATTTGCCTAAGCTGGGAGGGAAGTGAATGGCTGGGGGTTTTCAATAGCTTTTAGCAGCGTTCTGGTTTTTACCAGTACCAGTGTGCTTCCAGACCCAGCTGTGGTGCTGCACAGCCCGAACTGGGCTGTTTCTGTGCGTGTTTCTATGAACTGGAATGCTGTTCCCTGCAGGCCTGTGTGCCTGCTGATTCCAGGGCTCCCATTATTTACCCTGACAGGCTGCCGGCCCCGGCGCCATGGCCTGTCACAGCCTGCACTGCAAATCATCTCTCACCTTGTCACCGCCGAGATGGCAATTTTACAGCTGGCAGCTCCAATCACAGTGAATGTGCAGCCCCATCTTCCTGTGCCGTGCAATGGTCTGGAAATGGCACTGAGAAAGGATCTGGCAGGGCCGGGTCAGCATTCCCGGTGTGCCGTGAGTGATGCTGGGTCCATGGAGGGGTGCGGGTTGTGCTCTTTGTTCAGCCTTTCCTCCTTGTAGTTTAAATTATGAATGGTATTTCCAGTTTTTCTTTCCAGCTCTGGTGTTTCTGGAAAGGGCTTCGTTTCCAAGCAGGAATGTGAGACGTATGAGTGGAGGAGCAGCCCTGAAGCACTTGGGAGCATCCCTGTGGTCTATGCTTGCTCCATCCCTGGCAGGGGTGTGGTGCTCTCACACCGGGCGCTTTTACATGTTCCACACAGGGCTAATGTTTAATATCAGAGTTAGTTACTTATTTAGTGTATTAGTGTTAAAGTTTAATTTACCCATGTCACTACACGGATGTGATGCTGTTCTCAGCCCCTATCCACTCACCACCACGGCACTGGGCATCTCCCGCTTCAGGATCTGATGCGGAGCTGAAGCCAGCTCAATCCTGTTGCTCTCTTCAAAGATGGTTTTATTACTCACTCAGGGTTTATGCTCTGTGTTGGCTGAGCCACATATTTGCTTCCCCCTCGCTGGTGTGGCTGGCTCAGGAAGGCATCACTACTAATTATCTCCGGGAAGGCTGTCTGTACAGCCCAGGATGCCCTGGTGCAGCCATGCACCTAAAACCAGGGTCAGCCTCCCCTCCCCGGCGTTCAGTTCAGTTTGCTCACAGTAATTGCTGGTGGCTCCTCGTGTTCTTGCCCTGTGCCTGTGGTTTTCGGCTCATTCCTGAGCCTTTTCCCATTGTGTGGGGTGTTGGTTGGTCACAAAAGGGTTCAGATATGTTTGCTCCTCTTCTCGTGAAAGCAGTGTGCATTTACAAGCTGTTGCAGGCACAGCAGGGTGCAGTGGCAGGTTGAAAGCCCTGGCAGGGCACAGGGAGCACAGCTGGAGGGGGAGCTTTCACAGACCCCTCGCTGGCCTGCTCCAGGATTTGGGGTGCTGTGTTGGGTACCAGCAGTAACATGGTGCTGTATCAGGGTACCAGCAGTAACATGGTGCTGTATCAGGGTACCAGCAGTAACATGGTGCTGTATCAGGGTACCAGCAGTAACATGGTGCCATCCATGCAGGAGCAGCAGCTGGCGGAGCTGGCAGTGGTACGGCAGGCGCTGCAGGCTGACCTGGGCACTGCCATCCACCGCATCGCACATCTGCAGGCGGCCCTGGAGGAGCAGCGGTCCAGCGGTGACAGCGATGCTGAGAGGTGAGGAGAGGAGCACAGGGAGCTGTGGGGGGCTGTGGGGCAGGCTCGGGTGTGCTGTGCTGCAGAAGGATGCTGCACCGTGCAGAGGCAATGCTGGGGTGGCTGTGGCTGCATCCTCACGTGCTTCTACTGCAGCAGCATGTGTTTATCAACAAGAAACTTGGTGTTAATGGAAGGTTTCATGAAAAAGCATCACCCTTAAAATCATGCTGCCTGGACCAGCAAAAGGAGTGGGAATAGCCCTGTTTGCAGAGCAGGCTCTGGTCTCACACAGCGTGCTGCTGTGCATCAGCACATCCCCAGTGCTGGGTTTATTGATGATCTTGCACTTTGATCAGCTGCAGGAGCTGGGGGCTGGAGGAGCTGGTGAAGCAGCACAGATTGGGTAGAGGTTTTTACTAGGAAAAAATTCCAGCCAATTTTCCAGGCACTATTTCCACAGCCCCTCAGTTTCCCCTCTGCCTCAGTGCTGAAGGGAAATCGTGACAAATAGAGATAAAACAAATAAATGTATTTTAGAAAGAGAGCAGAGATGTGCTCATCCCATGAGAAGAGATTCTTTGTGTGCTCGTTAAGCCAGGGCAGGGTGAGAGAGAAACCACGAGCTCAGGGATTCACCCTCCATCAAAGAAAGTGATTTCCAACCCAGCCAGATGCTAACAGGGGGTTTGAAGTGCTGCCTGCAGGGACCCCGGGTGTTTTGCTGCCTGCCCTCCATCAGCCGGGCACCCCAGAGGTGTTCTGTGAGTGCAGATGCTACCGCAGCAGTGACTGCTGCACAGGGGTGCATGCACGGCGGGCGCTTTGCAGCCTGCAGTGTGGGGAGCAGGGGGAGAGGTCTTCAGCCATGCAGCGCCACTGGCTCAGGCAAAACCCTGCTCTCAAGTGCTGCTATTGGCAGCCTGGGGAGGTTTTCATCTCATCAGGCTCAGAGGCTTTGGGGAGGCCGCATGAATGCTGGGGCTGACTCTGGTTTTGTCCCTTGCAGTGTGCAGACAACGCAGGAGTCCCTTTGCTCCAGAAGAGAGACGTGAGTGAAGGGCAGGAGCCTGTGCCTGGTTGTGTGCTGGGTTGTAGGTCTCAAGCTGAGGGCAGGGCTGGATGGGCTTTTGCATGTGCTTGTTTTGTGTCCCAATGCCCATCGACCCCCTCACTTTCCCTTTGAGCTCTGATAAACCAGCAGGATGCTCTCACTGCTCCAGGCTGCACTTGGAGACTATGAAGCTGATTTGTGGCTTTGAAGGAAAACTGAGATCCTAAGGGATTTCTTCCACAGCAGCTGGTCTGGGGGCTCCAGGTGGGTGGGCAGGAGTAGCTCTGACCCCAGGGGAGCCCAGGATTGCATAGGGCGCAATGGGGTACCCGGGGTCTCACTGGCTCTGTTGCTGCAGCTCTGGTCCAGGGCACTGCAGGCAGCAGTGGGGTTTTCCTGCCTGGGGTCTGCAGGGTGCTTATAAAAGCACGAAGGAAGTACCAGTGGCAGCCACAATGGCACAAGGGCCAGGTTAGCTGGAAACGTTTGTGTTACCCCAGCTGCGCTGGTGCCATAGGGCAGAGCCCATCAGCTGGAGCTGCCATTGCTGGAGCTGTGAAGGAGTTACTGGTTTGTGTTCTTTACACATGCTCCAGGACCCTTCCCTGGTGCTGCCAGCCTTCCTGCCTGTGCTTGCAGAGCTAATGGCGCCTTTTCTCTCCCCACAGGGACGCCTGCTCCAGCATTGGATCCACACTCGGTCTGGAGCCTGCAGAGAGCATCAAGTCCTGGCCGGGTTCATCCACAGGCTGGTCCTCCCCTGCAGGTGGCAGCGTGGCCGGGAGCATTTCGGCACAGTCCATCGGCAGCCGCAGTGCCCAGAGCCCGAGGTAAGGGACCCAAAGCCCGCACTGGGCTGTACCACACAGGGTACCCACCATAACCTTTATGGTAACAGGTCCCACCATGGTGGCACCACTGCCATGCCTGTGGTTCGTCAGGGGATGCTGCAGACAGTGGCCTGGGGATGCGGGAGCTCCATCTCTGTTCCTTTTGGGATGCGCAGAAGGGAGGGTCCTGTGGTATTTAAGGTCAAAACACCAAATCAAGGAAGGTAGTCGCTGCCATGTCAGGATCAGTGAAACACTAGATGAAAGCCGCTACATCAAAACCTTGCTTCAAGCAGTATAATATCCCTTGATGTATTCCCTAGAGATAACTTAAAGAGGCGAGGCAGCCTATTTGAGGATGTGTGTGCCATATGCTTGCCTTTCGCTGCTGAGGAAACAGGCTGCATTTATACAGTTCTAATATAAAATATGTTAATTTCTGACGGTAATGCTAATGGGCTGCGAGGGAGCTGGAGAGTGGCCCAAGCACTCCTATGGCCAAACTGCTTCAGCTCGGCTCCTGTGGAGCTCCAGACACCCTCCAGCCTATAGACAAACCCTGTTTTTACAGCCATCCCCAGCACTGCAGGGTCACAGAGAAGCTGGGTCGTCGTGTTTGTCCCGTGATGCACAGGCATGGTGTATTGGGGCATACCTCACTATTTTCCCACTCCTCCAGCACCAGAGCAGGGGCTGGACTGATGCTTGGCACAGCTCACTGTAGCATCCTGTTCACATGCAGGTCCATAGATAGATGCTCCAAGCTGATAGTCTGGGGGGTTGCAGATTGCCATTGCACTGCAGACACTGGTAGTAAGCTCCCTGCTCTGGTTCTGGTGTGATCTGTCCCTACCACATTCACCATTTGGACAGTTAAGTAGCTGGTAGCAGAATTGTCTGAGGAGCAATTCCCCTGGCAGCGGATACCTCGGCTGTGCTGAGGGAGCTGGAAGTGTCCATTGCAGATACAAGGCAGAGATTAAGAGCAGCTGGACCGGGACCTGCTGGGAAGTGATGGGTGGGAGCCCTGAGAGCAGTCTGGGACCTCACAGCCCATCCCAGCACCCATCAGTAAAGGAGTTCCTAAGAACTACCAGGTTGGTCCAAGCCCTGTCTGACCTGGCCTTTAACACTGCCAGAGATGGGGCAGCCACAGCTGGACTGAAGACTCCTAGGTAGTACTTAGGAATTGCTCTGCCGATGGGTGCTGGGGTGGGCTTGAGGTCCCTGTGGCCTGGTGGAAGGTGTCCCAGCCCATGGCAGGGGTAGGAACTGGATGAGCTTTAAGGTCCCTTCCAACCCAAACCAGGCTGGGATTCTGGGATTCTCTACAGGCTGGGCTGACCGTGGCTGCTGTGAGAGGTAATGCGTACCTAGACCTGGAAATCTTGTGACAATCTGTCTCTGTCCTGGGGGTGATGAAGAGGCGAATTGCAAATGCTGGTGTGGTGGCTGTGTTTGGCTTCAGCTAATCTAAGATGGAAATATTGGCGAGGAGGCTGCCTGAAACGCAAACAAACAGACAGGGAGACTGGTAAAGTAATAAAAATGAGATCAGGGAAACAAGCTCTTCCTTATTAAGATTCCTTTGTCTTACACAAGCACCCAGAAATGAAAAATGAATCTTCCCAGCGCTACATATGGGATATTTGCTGAACAAACAGCTGCCAGGAGCTAGAGGAAAGCATAGCAGGCTGTTATCATCAGTGTGGCGTATGGGAATGAGATTTGATTAATGTTTCCTTTTGACTCTCTGCTATTTAAATGTGCGTACAAGACACTGGCCGGCAGGGCTAAGTCTGAAACACAACACGTTGCGGAGCTGGGACAAGCTATCTCTGTTGTTATTTATTAGGAAGCCAATGCAAAACTTCATGCGTTTCCTCTGCCCCTCACCAGGCAGGCTGAGGTTGCGCTGTAATAGAGGGGATGACCTTGAGGCGCAGGCAGGGAGCAGATCTGCAGCACAGGGCTCTGCCTCTTGGCTCTTGCATCCCACAGCATCATCCCAGCATCCTTTCCCTTCTTCAGTTCAGAAAATGAGGACCCCAGGGCCCAAGGTTGGTGGGGATCCAACACGTTTATTTTTAAACATTATGGTGTCGAAAGCAAGTTATGATATAGGGAAACTGGGAGTACTTGGGTAGATGACAGCGTGACAAGAAAATCCTCCTCTGACAGAAATTAGGCCAGTCTCTCTCCCTGAAATGGAGTTGTCTCAGCTTTATTTATGGGCTCCCAGGAAAAGCATCCGAGCCAGCCTTCCATCCCTGGTCATGTGTTGCATCGCATGTGTGGATTTTATTGTATAAATTATTTCAACTAGCGTAATTGTAATCATGTTAATTGCTATGTAATCTGCACTAATTATTGTTGTATGTCATTTGCTTTGGTGTGAATGGCATATTGCAGAACTCCGTTTGGCTTACAGATGCCTTTCGAGTCAGCTTGGATGCTGTGGGATGGGACCATCTCACATTGTGCCCTGCCTTGTGAATAGGCTTGAGGATGGCCAAGACATGGTTTTGGGGTGGGTTTTCTTTGGACAAGGTACTGGTACAGCAGTGTAGGGTGCAGTCACGGTGTCATAGCTTGACTAGTGATAGGGGACAGCAGCCTGTTGGGATGTGGCAGCGCGAGCTCCATCCTCTGGGCTTGTTCCATCAGAAACCTGTTGATGGGAGAAACTACTCTGTGGTCCTCAGGCTCCTCATACAGAAATGAAGGTGTGATTTCTGTGTGCTTGTGACAGGGCTGGTGCTAGGGTGGGCTGCAGCTTGGAGCCACCATTGGAGGGTCTCTAGAAGCAGGTTTTGGCTTCCCAGGAGAAGCAATAACAGGTTTTGCTGGAAGGACTCGAGCTCTTTAGATGCTGGAAGGCAAGAGGAGAAGCATCAAAAGCAGTGAAATCCCTGCAGCGTTTCCCCATCACACGGTGCCTTTTGCTGCTCATCTAAACCCCAGGGAGGATTTGCATTTTTGTTTAAAATCCAATCAGAGCCGCGTGCTCTCACCAGGCAGCTGATGCTGCTCCGAGCTAACACATCATGACCTTGGCACCAACCCGCCGGTGCTGGCACCGCATGCACCAACCATGGGCTGATGAGCTGTGATCGGAGAGATGCGGCTTCCTGGGGGGAATTGGTCCTTTCCATGGTGGGTTTTGCTTAAGGAGCGCAGCTAATAGGAAGTCTGGGGAGAGACAAGGGTGGTTTTCCAGCTCTTCTGCTGAATACCACGGCATGGAGAGCACTGGCAGGAGATGCTCCAAGAGCATCCCTTTCCCTTTCCCTGTGTGGACCCTGGGGACTGCAGGGTCAGACTCATAAGACCCATGGGAGCTGGAGGAACAATCCCATGTTTGCAGCTTTTCTCCTATTTCAGGCTCTAAAGGTTTTCATAAAAATAGTAACAGTTCATCAAGCTGAAGAGGACAATAAATAGCAGTGTATGAGCCCTCTATGTCCACAGTCCATTAGTGTTCCTTACCTCTCCAGCTCACTTTTATCTCAATCCTAACAACCAAAGGCAAATATGAAAGCTGGCTGTTTAATTTATGAAAGCTAGCCATGCAGCAGGCAGCTTACAGTATTATTTGTAAACATAGAGAGTGTTCAGAGCAATTTCTGTACAAATTGTCCGGGAAGGATTACACCAGCTATTTAGATAAGATGCAATTTAGGATCCTAAGAACCAGCATTACTGAAATGTGTCCCACTATTAATCAGCTGTGATGCTTCCTGGGGTAGGCCTGGAGCTCGCTGTGTTTCAGGGAGGTGGAACCTCCGGTTAATTCATTTTGCAGTAAATAATCCCACAGTTTGGACCTGTTTCATGGGCTGTGGGCACAGGGCATGGCAGAAGCACCGGTGCAAGGTGGACACATCCTTGCTGGCTGTGCCAGCTGGTGCCAGGGAGCTGGGGGCTCCGTTCCCCATCCCTGCTGCACTCACTCCCGTTTCCCAGCCCTGGAATCTGTGTTCAGCCCATCTCGGCATGTAAATTGTTTCACAGGTCAGCAGAGGCTGGGCCGAGCAGGTCCGGTGGTGGCTGGATTATCCGCTCTCACCCCGTTCCCATGGCAACGCCAGCATTCCCGGGCAGGATGCTTCATTACTGTGATGTAGAACTTGACCGCTGCTCCCACACCTTGAAGCCTGCTGGTTTCCCAGTGATGTATTTATATTTGGATTCTGATGCTTTACTCTACCCTTTGCTCTTCTTTTCCCTCTTCCCTCCTTTCTCAGGCAAATTCATGTGCCAGCAGCCGGTTCCCAGCCCCCTTGGGCTGAGCAATGCCAGGGTATCAGTGAGTGGGGATAAATCTCCTACAGCACCAACAAGAGGATTCCCTTTCCCTTTCCCTTTCCCTTTCCCTTTCCCTTTCCCTTTCCCTTTCCCTTTCCCTTTCCCTTTCCCTTTCCCTTTCCTTTTCCCTTTCTCTTTCCCTTTCCCTTTCCTTTTCAGTTTATTCTTTCTTTTTTTCTTTCCCTTTCTTTTTACCCTTTTATCCTTTCCCTTTTCCCTTTCTCTTTCCCCTTCCCCATGCTCCGGGGACAGTGTCCTGCTGTGATAGTGACCCCTGTGGCTCCTCTTTGGTGAGCCCACAAGGTTCCTGCACCAGCCTTTGTTTGCTGGTGAGATCCCATCCCCACACCTCACTTCTGTCAGTCCCAGTTCGAGGGGCAGCCCCTGCTAAGGTGTTATCCGGCTCCTGCAACCCACAGTGCCAGCAGCCTGGGTGAAAGATGCCCCGCAATAACGTTTGGATGCATTCAGGGTGCTCCTCGAGCCGCTTTCATGAAATTTGAGTGAATAATCTTTGGCTTTGACAGAACTGAAATAAATCCCACATCTTACTGCAACCTGCCAAGGAAAAAAGGACGTTTGAGGTATGTGTTTGGCAGAGCTGAGCTTGACCGCGCCAGCTTGGCTGACCTGGAGTTATTTAAGATAAAATCTTTGGGCATTGCCCAATGCTTGATGCAGCAGCGGGAGCTCATTCTGGGACTGCCATGCCAGGAGCGGCTTTTCTCTGGGCAGCCCTGTCCTTGCTGAATGACACTGGAAATCCCGCGGCTTAAACTAATGCCAGTATCTCTTCTTTAGGCTGAGCAGAGACACCAAGGAACCTGCACCGAGCCGGCCAGCTTCTTCCCGGAGCACTGCCAGGTCCGTGGATGCTGCGGATGTGGGGAGGATGGCGAGTCCCCGGCTCGGGGCTAGGAGACGGGAATATGGAAAACCTCCAGCGGATGAAGAGGAGCTGGGGAGCCTCAGGAAGCCTGTGGACAGGATGGGAGAGACGTCCCCATCGGTGCTGCGGCAGGGGGGGTCCCCTGCAGCGGACGGGAGGTTCCCCACCCCACTGTCTCCCACAGTGCCGAGGAGGAGGAGAAAGGGGGGGCTCTCCCCAGGGGCAACGCCGGTGCCCAGCTCCTCAGCCGCCCTCTCCGAGTACGTGGAGGAGCTGCGGCGGCAGCGGGGAGCGGAGCGGGAGCCGGGGCACCCTGCGCTGGGTGACACCTCTCCCCTGCCCATTTACCGCACCACGGGTGCCGTGGCCCTGCGGCGCCGCGGGGCTTTCCCTGCCGCAGCGGATGGTTCCGTGGGGAAGCTGGATGGGAATGAGGTGGGGGAAGAAGGCGAAGGGGCAGGCGCTGGCCTCGTGCGCTCCTGCAGCCTGCGGAGCATGGCCTCAGAGCCGGCGCGCTCGCCAGTGTTGAAGAGAGGGTCCAAGTTCGGCTCCTACGACTCCCTCCTGCAGAACCTGGATGGGTCCGGCCGCCAGCCCAGCTCTCTGGCTGTGGGGATGGAGGTGCTGGGAACGCTGAGGCCGAGCTCCTGGAGGAACTACCTGGAGCCGTCGCTGGAAGATGTGGAGGTGGGAATGGGCCGTGCGGAGCTGCTGAGCTCTCCCTCCAGTGACAGGCTGGATGAGGGGAAGGGGGGCGACCCCTTCACCTGGAGAATCCCCACCCTCAACTACGAGCGCAGAACCAACGTTGACTTTGATGACTTCCTCCCGGCCATTCGCAAGTCCCGCTCCACCAGCAGCCTGGCCAAGCCCGGGAGGGACAGAAGGGATGGACACCGGCCCCTCACTGTGCGCTTCGAGGATGAGGCCACAGCGGTCACCTCAGCATCCTCCGAGGTGAAAGGAACTACCAAGCGCAGCCCGGCCCTGCAGGAGGACCCCGGGAATGTCTCCGACTCCTCCTCATCCTCTGGCTCCCACCAATCCTCCCGGAGCGCCGACAGCATCAAGCGCCGGCCGCAGCCACAGAGAGGGGATGGAGAGGGATGCAGCAGCAAAGCCAGCACCCAGAGCAGCGGGGCAAGCCGCCGGGCCGAGGCAGAAGGGAAGGAGGACGACGTCAACAGCATCATGAGGAAGTACCTGGGAAAAGACTAAGGTAACCCCAGAGCTGGTCACACCACCAGCTCCAAGTCCACAGGGGTCCCCAAATATAGTGTCCCCCCTGCTCCTGCCATGCCAGCAGGCAGACAGGTGCTCCCAAACTCCCATCCCAGTGCTTGTTTGGTTAATGTGAAATTGGCTTTGGCTGGGTGCTGGAGGTCACCCCCCTGGTTCAGGAGAGCTTCCTCCAGTTAGCAGCTGCCTCATCCAGGCCCCTGCATCCAACCCCTGTATTGCAACTGACACTGCAAGAATTGGGATTTATTACTGCGATGCAGGTTTGGAAGCAAAGTCCCTAATGAATGCGCCACAAATGTAATTAGGTGTTTAAAATAGATTAGGGAAACATTTGGTAAACCCATTGCCTTTAGACTAACTTGTTGGGTGTCAAGCTGTGCCCAAATTGACTAAGCCAACACAAGGCGGGCGCGCGTGTTAATAAAACATTTCTTTCCAGGAAGCACAATTTGCATAATGAAACGTCCCACTTGCTCCAGACTTGGTTTCAAGAAGCTGCAGCAACAGCCTTGGTGCTGCACGGAGCAAGGAGCTGTGATCCTGCAAACTGCTTCCCTGCTCCTGTGGAAGAGCCCCTGGTAGGAAACTCATCGCTTACACAGAGACTGAAAGCGGCTCCCTGGAAACCATGGGATGCTTTCACAGACTATGAGGCTCCCTTGGGGTTTAGACACGGTTTCTTTCTGCTCCTTCGCCCTTCCCTATCACCGCCGCTTTGCTCAGGGCCAGCCGTGAGGGACTTTCTTGTTCTCCTGCAGTTGTTTGACTCAGGAGTTGGTGCTGCCATTGAAGCCCAGCGGCTGCCATAGGTGCCTGATAACATGGGATGACTCTGCTCTAGAGCTGGAGGAACACCAAACCCCCTCCTTTGTAACTCAGGAGGCCTCACTCCATGTAACCACTGATCTGAAATCAGCAGAAGGATGCGTTTGGGTCTTGGTGTGACACCTACCAAGCTCTGGAGCTTTAATAATTCCATAGATATCTGAAGGCAGATCCGTACATGCTTTCACAGCTCCTGCCTGTCTGGGACGTCAGGGCGCCTGCCACTGGGCTGCAGGGGCTGTGGGCGGGTGGCGATGGGAGGCTGCCTTCAGATGTCTGCTTGGGTTTTACGCAATAAAATACTTGCTTCTTTGACACAAGCCTCTTCTTGTCCTTCCTTCCCCTGCACTGAGCCAAGTGCTTCCGCTGCCACCTCCATCTCCCTGCACTCACAAAAAGCTCTTTTCCCAGCCTCAACCTTCTGGCTCAGAAGAGACCCAAACTTGCTCAGTTATCAGAGGCTTGTGGGATGAGCAAATCTCTCCTTTCCACCAGTGGAAACCTGCTCTAGTGCAAGGTGTCCCTGCCCAGGGCAGGGGGTTGGAACTGGATGAGCTTTAAGGTCCCTTCCAACATGAAGTGGTCTCTAATTCTATGATTCTAAGTAATTTACTGAACTGGGAAGCATGCACCGGTTCCACATCGCTGCTGGACCCTCCGGGGCAGCCACAGTGCAGCTCCGGCTCAGAAAGGCAAACTGGGCAGTTGTCAGCACTTTAGTTTGCCTCTGGGATTCGTCCCATTTGTTTCTAATTTAAAGCAAAGCCTCGCAGCAAGAAGCATTTTCCTTGTCACAGATGAGCGCCAGAGCCCGGCTGGGGCTCACATCAGCAGTTTGCTCGGCTGCCGGGAGGCTGTCAGCAGTTCCTAGCAATTCCCGGATCCCGGTGGCTCCGTGCTGCAGGCAGCCGGGCAGGCACACGGTGACATTCCCTGCACCTCCAGGTCTCCCTTTTGCCATGTGTGACTCATGCAAGAAGACAGTAAGTGAAGAAATTACCTCTAATTGGTTTAAAATTGGCCTTTCTGATCGTTCTCTGCTATTTCAGAAACCAAAAGCAACGCGTTGTGTAGCTCTCGGGTGCTTCCTAAATGAAACTGGGACCAGTTGGGTGATGCTCCTGGAGCCTCCAGAGGTATAAAACAGCTGGAGAAAAGGTGCTGTGCAACCATAACCAGGTCTGTACTGTGGGAAAGATGGGAAACGTGGGCTACAGGATGGTAGGACACGTATCAGGTGGTGAAGGCAGATGATGACCAGGAAGAGCATCACAGCATGACTCCTGCACTCAGCATCACAGCTCTGTCACTCTAATCCATCCTGTGGCACATGGCAGGGGAGGGGGTCTGCAGGTAATGAGACCCTCGGCTGGTGGCATGGTGGGGAGGGACATCCTGAAGGACACTCAGTACCCATGCCAGGCATCCAGCCCCACTCAGCATCACCCCCACCTCCTGCCCCCGACGGCTGACAGACCTACACGCACTGGCGGGCTGAGGTGTCGCTTGCAGCTCGGTTTTAATCTCATCTCAAAACGCTACACAAATTGCTCATTATTTGGTGGCTGTAGCAAAATGATTCCTTTGACACTGAGCCTTTGATGCGGAATTGCTACAGCGGTGGCTTTGCTTAGCATTAAGCTGTTACTATTTAAGCTTGCGGCAGGGATGCAGATTGGTGAGTAATACACTGACTTCTATTCTTTTTGCCTTTTCCTTTGCAGGACAAGAAGGAAATTGCTCTGTCACTAGGAATGGCTTTGCACATTCTTTAACAGCAAACCTGGGGAAAATGATGCTTGGGCTGGAGCTTTTCAGGCTGAGTCCAGAGAACTGTTTGCCCTTGAAGCAGCAGGAGAGCAATGCTGATGAGTGGTGAGACCAAGCCATTCATCACCTCTGGACAGCAACAAATACTGTGGGTATACGGCATAGGGTGGGAAATGCCTGTTCCCTGCCCTCTCTGAATGCACCGGAGACAAGTAACCAATGGCCAGGTCAGTTGAGTTTAGGACCATGGCAGTTTATAGCCTGGAGTGGGAGGACAGGAGTTGTTATTCTCTTTGCCCCTGAATTTTAGCCACATTTACCTCTCAGCACAAGAGCTTTGCTGTGTGCTGCTGTGAGGGATGGTGCCTGCAGGGAAGAAGGATGCTGTGTCCTGTGCCAAGCTGCTGACATACAAGCAGTGCCAGCCCAGTTTGAGGTCCTGTAGGGGAGCTTTCCCCTTGGGCATATCCATGTCACACACAGAGAGGGGAGAGTGCTGCCAGCTCAAAGCCCCCCCATCGGTATCCTTTACCTGGGTGAATCACAGGGCCTGGTGCTGTGAGGGAGCCCCCCAGCACCCCTCATCACCCGGCTGCCTCCTATCCAAGGAAGGCAGGCACTGGGAAGGGGAAATATCTCCACATCAGAGGGAGAGGCACCAAGCAATTGAGACTGCCAAGTTTGTACCTAGTGTAATTACAGCACAGATGAGCCTTGGAGAGCCTTCGTCAGAGACATGATCTCTGTGAGGAGCTCCTTCGTTTGCAACATGCTCATCATCACACTGAGAGTGCCCAGTTCATTAGAGGATGGATAAGCCTCTTTTCAAATGAATAAGCTGGTTTTCCCGGCGCCTGCATTTGGGAACACACTGCTTTGATTCCTAACCCTGCTCAGTGGGACAGCACACACACAGTGGTGCACATCCTCACTGCATCCCTCCTGGGAATAGGACCTGACAGAGCAGCTGAGGCTTCTCCCACAGGCTGGTGGCTCCAGCCGCTGGGAAGGGATTGAGGAGTCTCCCTTCTGCCTGCACAAGCCGGGCCAGGCAGCATTCTGCTCCTGCCCCACATGATAGGATTCAATTTCATGCCTGTTGGATGCAGGGAGTTAATACCTTATCACTGCCATGCATGGTGCTAAATGTGTTCATTCCAAAAGGGAGATATAATTGAAATCGTTCTTCCTGAGGGTGGTTCAGCAGGCATGGAAGCTCCTCTTGCTCTCCTCAGTGTTTGCCATTGTGGTGGTCTTGCAGCCAAGCCCCAGGCACACTTTCATTGCAGTGATTCACTGGTGACCTTCAAACAGGCTTGGGCTGGGAATTCCCTCTACAAATTGATGAGACAAATCCTTCTTGGCACAGCAGAGCTGGACTCGCCAAGTCTGATTGCCTTGGCCAACCTCTCTCCTCCCTGTGTGAATGGAGAGCAGGGCCAGTGCCCCTGTGAGGGAGCACAGGGATGATCCCAAAACCTGGGGCCCTCAAGGCTGCATGGTTCTGAGCTACCGGCTAGGCTTAAATCATGGCATGATGTCATCATATATCATATCATATCATATCATATCATATCATATCATATCATATCATATCAATCATGTAATCATATGATTATATTATATTTATACCATATATTGTATTACATTCTATTACATTACATTACATTAGATTACATCACATTACATGTATTCCATGTATCTATCTATGTATCATAGAGGTGCTTGCTATGTCATCAAATTATGGGCTCATTAGGGAAAAGCCAGCATAATTATCCTCATTCTATTTTCTAGTTCTCACTAAAGGGACTTCTGTTTTTCTTTTGGGCTGGCCCAGGGTGCCCAGAGAAGCTGTGGCTGCCCCATCCCTGGCAGTGTTCAAGGCCAGGTTGGACACAGGGGCTTGGAGCAAGCTGCTCTAGTGGCAGCTCCCTCCCTGCTCCAGCTTTAAGCTCCCTTCCAACACAAACCAGGCTATGATCAGAATTAGATTTCTTCACTCTTTTCCACAGAACAATGAGGATTTACCAAAACCATACAAAAATAAACCCCTTGGACACAGCACGAAACTGAAGGCCATGACAGCCTCTTCTAGGACCCCAGTGCTCCTACGAGGCACCCAGCCTGCAGACAGGATGCATATTAACACAGGCACAGAGGAAGGCTCACAGCTCCTCCCTGCTCGTCTTGCCATGACGACTGAAGCAGAGTGCTCTCAGCCTTAAATCCTTCTGCTGGATTTTGCTCTTCAGTAGGACTTCACCTTAGGCAAGCGTTAAGCACAGGGTATCCACTCAGTGCATCCTTCTGTAGATAACAATGAGCATTCAGATGGTTTTAATTTCAGCACAATATCTTCTGCTTACTTCCATTAGGAATATTAGCTCACTGCAGCTACAAATCCACAGTAACACAGATATGCCAAGAATCATTGCAGCTTCCAGACTAGCTTCAGTGAGCGCCCCAGCAGCATTTTTTCCCCTTCAAGCATTTTTATGCTTTGGCTCACTGATAAACCCCCCCTTCACTTATTCAGTCGTGTCACATACATTCTGCCGTGTGCACTTCTGCATATTTGCAACTGCACTAATCATCTCAGCCTATTCTGCTTGAGGCTGGAATGTGATGTTCAACATTAAATCACTTGATTGTTATTAACCCAGTTACAATGTATCTTTGCATAATGCTGCTCCATCTCTAAATCCAGGCTCTAATCAGGTATTATGACATACACTTAATTATGTTACTCGTGTACTTCATAATAATCCTCTTATGAAGCTATTGGGGCTTTATGATTTAAGCCTTATGGAATTCCAGCAATGCAAAGGAGAGAAAGGTTGGTTTAGGGGTCAGGAGCAGGTACCCAACAGATGAGGCTGATCTGCATTGATAAAAACCAACCAAGCAAGCAAAACCCCATGTTCCCCTTGGACTGAAAACCATCCCTCCCTCAGCCACTTCCACATCCAGGCCAGAACAGGCAAATGTCCGCTTCGAACCTGCTGATAACAAACATTTGGGGTTACCATTGGTTACCCCATTGTAGCTAATGCTTACAGCCATCCAACTAACACTGTCCATGGTCAGAGACAAAGGCAACCACTACACCTTCACGTCCTCAACCTACCCTTGGAATAAAGGGGACTGCACGTCAGCCAGTGTGCACTGCCCATGAGAAAACACATCAGGCTTTGGAGACAGAGGTGAAGCCACAGAAGGCAAAGCCAACAGGAAGAGCCCAGAGCAAAGCCATCAAAGCAACAGGAAGAGGAGAGAGCACAACGGAAGACCATCCTTGGAAAGCAGAACAAATGTGTATTCATTTATCAGCAGATGCACTCACTGTTGTCCAGAGAGGAGTTATCACCGCTGAGGAACCAGAGGACAGGAGGCCACCAAGGATGCTGAAGGAGCCAGGAGACACCATCATGAGGCTGCTTTTGGCTGTTTCTCCAAGCACACGAGGACCAGGGGAGGCTCCCATGGCTGGAGAAAGTTGCTTCAGCTTCAAACAGGGTAAACTTCAGCTCAGCCTCTTGGAAGAGTGTGGATCTTGAAGCTTCAAGTGCTTGGATATGGCATCTGTGAAAGGCAAGAGGGGAGCTGGGATCACCCTACCATGTACAAACTGTGTCCAATGCTTAACTACTGGGATGAGATGACCAGATCCATGGGCAGTGAGGGTGGATAAGCACTGGACCAGATTTCCCTATGCTTGTTGATGTCCATGGTTCAACAAGGCAGGACCCTGAGGATCTGGTGACTGTGGCCACCTCTCTGACTACCAATGCATCCAGCAGATTATTACATTGCTGTAGCTGCTACTGCCCATATCCTTTTGGTGGCAAAGGAAACAAATTCAGGTTTATTTCTCTCAGGTAGCAGAAAATCAGGTTTGTCTCTTCCAAGGCAAATCACTTCATGAGAGAGGTTAAGAGCTGGGCTGTATCCGTAAAGAACAGTGTCTGCACTCAGACAAACAGAAACACAACAGTGCTAAAACAGATCCACAGAGACCTGGGAAGGCAAGCCACACTGTTCACCAACAAGCAACGTCCTCCAGCAAGTGGCATGCACTGGAAATGAATAAACACAAGAAGAAAAATTATACAAGCTGCAAATAAATCCTAAAGGAACCAAAAATGGTTCAGCCACAGGTCAAAGTATCATCTGAATCTGGCCATCAACGACCCACAAGCACAGATCCTCCCATTTAGCTCAGATACTCAAGGATGTGTGATTTCCTAACTGCAGCCAGGCTGTACGTGTGTTATTCCTCCCTTCTTTTACCTGAATTTTGATCCGATGATGCATGTTTTGAAGCACGTGTGTAACTCCAGTCAAATAAACACTTCTAGTGCTTTGGATGTTTGGTCCTCAGCACACCATCACTCATGTGAATACAAATTCCTAGGGTCATGGTCTTACATAAATCAGTTGAACTGAGTAAACCTCTTCCTATGCTTCTTTGCATGCTATTCAGACGCACTTGTGAAGAGCCTAAATTCAATGAGTAGTATGGTCACCGGTTTAGAAGAGCAGAGCTTAAAACATGCACAGCCCTTAGCAGGATTTTGGCATATACGGTTATAACAGTGATATACTTTGGGATTTCTGCCTCATATTTTCACTATCCCTGTGGCATATTTAAACTGTCACCCTGGTATTTTATTTACTATAGGCATCCCACAAAGATCATTCAGGGAATAAGACTGCTCTGTTAGCATGTGCCCTGAGTGCTTTATTTTCCATTTGACTACCTGCAGGTCTAATCAGACATTTTGGAGTGCAGAGGCTGACAACAAACAATTCAGCTACCGACATATTTAGTCCCACAAAATGACTTCAGGAATGTGCGCAGTGAACGACACATTAAAAATGCAGTTGGCAGAAAGTTGCTTTTTTCTAAAGCATGAAGATGCTGTGAATACACAAAATACATGCGGCGCTTGGAGAAGGGATTTGGAGTATCCACATGAAGTTAAAATCATAGAATCATAGAATAGTTTGGGTTGGAAAGGACCTTGAGCTCACGTAGTTCCAACCCCCTGCCATGAGCAGGGATGCCTTGCCCAAGGCTCTGTCCAGCCTGGCCTTGAACACCGCCAGGGATGGAGCATTCACAACTTCCCTGGGCAACCCATTCCAGTGCCTCACCACCCTCACAGTAAAGAACTTCTGCCTTATATCTAACCTGAACTTCCCCTGTTTCAGTTTGAACCCATTACCCCTTGTCCTGTCACTATAGTCCCTGATGAAGAGTCCCTCCCCAGCATCCTTGTAGCCCCCTTCAGACACTGGAAGCTGCTCTGAGATCTTCACTCAGCTTCTCTTCTCCAGGCTGAACAGCCCCAATGTTCTCACACTGTATCCATATAGGAGGTGCTCCAAATTCCGTGGAATCATTACTGTACTTCAATAGCCACTGTACATTAATCATAGGCACATCATACATTGTCGATAGTGCTTAATTACTAACATGGCTACAATAATTTTACAAATAATGAGCTAATTTGTACAATCATGTATTTTCAATCGTCTGAAACTGCTCAGCTCCACTGCAGGTGTGGAGGGAACATGAGCTCTCTTGTAAAGGAGTACAGGAGACAGATGTGGTTCACAAATGATCATTTACTGGTCTTTTGCAGTGGAAGAAGAGAGTGTAAAGTCAACCTGCTTTAGTTTGACAGCATTTACTGTCAAACCAAGAAGGAAAAGCAAGCCTTGGGCTTTTGGTATCAAACTTGGAATTACATCTAATTAATACGATGTGCTCAAGTTGATTCTAACCAACGGCAATTGATTTTAGCCAAGTTAGTGTCTACTTCACACTATATCCACTGCATGTACAGACTATAGACTGTATAGTGCGCTATATATGTGTATACACACAGACATATGCTCAGTGAAGACACACATCTAAAAATCCAAGCCTAAAAATCTCTTCTGAGCAATCTGCTCTACTACACATCTGCTTTTCTTTCCTGGTTTTGGCTAAAGAATAAAGCAAAATTCCCTGTTCAATAGAGACAGAGAGGATGCCCAGCTGTGCCAATGGGAAAAATAACTAGTGCACATCCCTTGTAGGGTTAATGCAAACTTAACACAGGTTCCTCACTTAGTTTTAGTTTCCCTTAGGTCTCATCATTTGTCAGGATGTCCTTTAACACAAGTCATACAAAACAGAAAGAAAAGATGATATAATGAATATTCAGGTGATACAATGGATGCTCCAGGTGGACCTTCACCTACCCTGAAGCACACCAAGCCCAGGCCACCTGCACAAGCTGCCTAAATCATCTCATTCAGGCCAGAAAAATCTAAACACTAACATGAATCACCGACAACAGAAGGAACAATGGTGTCTTCCTTTGGGAAGTCCATTTAATTCTAAGAAAGAAGGACATACCAGCTCAGAAACCCAGCAGTTGGGTTTGGATGACCAGTGTGGCAGTGACACGGGAAGAGTACATTGCACCCACTGTAGTCAAAATGCAACATGGATCTCAATTGAGGAGGTCTAGGGCTTCCAAAAACATCAACTTCAAGCACATTATAAGAACTAACAAGTGTAAAATGAGATCCAGAGAAGGAGGAGAACTCCCACATGCTATTTCTCAGGAGCACAGAGCAGAACCAAGTCAGATCAAGTGAGCACCAACACCTGATGAGGACACTGCCCAACATGAGCACAGAACTGAAGTGAGGCAGCATTAGGAGCTCAAGCAGAAGAAAAGACAATAATCTCATAGATAAGCATTAGTGAGCCATTAGGATTTGCTCTCAGGCTGTTTCAAACTGATTCACTGAAGGAGATGCACATAAAATCCCTCCAGTAGATGACTCTGCTATAAAGAGCCCCATAACATTTTATAATTTAGAATAAATTGATCAGTTAAGAACTGTATAAAGTTAGAAGATGAGGAGCATTTGAGAGCACTGCCATTAAGCAGCATAAGAGACCTCCTGGACAGAGGAACCTCAAGATATACAGAAGATGAGGTAGTACTGGCCTGCTGAGGATTATAAGATACTCTCTTATTTAACTCATTCCCATTCTCCAAAGGAAAGAAAGAACAAGGTAGGATACTGCACAGAAGGACACAGGGGGTTACTGCACCAATTTATTCATGTGGCCCTGCAAAACCTTGTAGCAAAGACAAGTGTTTTTATCTCTGTAGAGCACAAGGGACACACAGAAACTCTAAGGTCTAAGAATGATATTTCCTGCTCTCCACTACAATCAATCCAGACTGACAACTTAATTTTGTCACATCCCGTTCGGAATGACAAAAGGGCCTGAAATCTTATTACTGAGATAATGGACCAGGATTTTGCAAAGCTCTTGGGAAGAAAAAGGTTGGAGATGCTGTAGCATAAAATACTCTTCATAAGAGGGGAAAAAACCACAAACCTTTGGTGACGTGAGGCCGCATCCTAAGAACAGTTTACCTCCTTGAGGAAAGCAAGTAAATAAAATGCTGGATGTAACAAAGAAGTTCAGTTCTTAGAACGTGCAATCATCTTCAGAAGAAGTGAGCAAGGACAAGTCCAGAAGTTACTTACAGTTTCCAATGAAACATCTGGCAATGGCTGCTGTGGGAAGGCTGATGGGACCACGAGACTGGTCCAGCAGAGTGGGACACATCCACACCTTCCCAAATTGGTACTTCTGCATCTCCTCAGGAAGATAACACTTTGGGGGAAGAAGAGGAAAAACCTATTTACTGAAAAAATAGATGTGAATAAAAGACAGTTTTAACCACAAGAAATGGGACAGTGCGCTTCAGAGATGGGAAATCTGTTGATCATGCTTCCACCAGCAGCACTCAGTGTTCATCCTTGATACCAGCCACCTAAAACCAGATTTTCCCAGAGTTTTCCCTCTTCCTCTGGCTGCAGGAACCTGCCCCTGCAGAAGCAAAGCATCAGGAGGTTCACTGCCAGGGGCTGGAGGTGTGAGATGCATGTAAGGGTTAGAACCGGATGAGCTTTAAAATCCCTTCCAACCCAAACCAGTCTCTGATTCTATGAGAAGGGGACAACTGCTCTGGTACGTGTTCATGTCAGCTGCCATCACCAGGGCTATTTGTTAGAGTACAGAATCCTTGGTGACACAGGAGTTTCAGTCTCCTTGCGGCATTAGAAGCTTCATAGCAGCAATTTGGGTAGAAAAAAGCAGTGAACTGGCTTCAGATGAGGAGGCGTCGATAGGACCATCAGGGTGGGTAATAAAAGGCTTGGGGGCTTGCAAGAAAAATATACAAATTGAGGGTAATAATGACACCAAATGCAAGAACTGGGTTTTTGCCTAAGTGATTTTCCTGTTATTTTTATTGGCTTTAATAAGATGTACGGGGGGGAACAGCGCAATCTAAACCACGATTTTCATTAGATTCTCTGGTTCAGTTCTTTCTAATGTTTCAGGCTAAATTCAGCAAAGAGCCGGCAAGTGAAGGCTTTGTCCTGTTCGATCTATTAAATAGGCTCAGAAATTCCATAAAATCTAGATTTAGCTTTCCGATGAAAAGATAAAAGCTCTCACCACACAATTACATTCTGTCTGGCTGTGAAATTCGGGAATAGAGTGAAACCATAAAGGCTGCAGTGGAGATGGACCAGCAGATGCCATCCTCACACAGGATGCGGACAGCACATCACCCATGAGCTGAACTCCACTGGGCAGGATGCTTCCTACCCTCTTAATAGCCTCAAATTGAAGCTGTCATAGTGCCAGGTTTCAAAAATGCAATCAAAACAGCCTTTGCCTTCCCTCTTTTGACACAATGAACAGCACAAGAGGGTAAAGCCAGCTCCCAGCTCTTGGAAAGGAGTAAACTGGGATGCTTTTCCCTCCTAATGGACTACAAGGAAAAACCCAATTGCCTACAGAGTCCCTATGTAGAAACAAAGCAGAAGTTGTAGAGCCCCATCAAGCAGAGGCAACACACACAGTCTGATCTCTGACTTCTTGTATTGGGTTTCCTGTTAAACACTGAGGAAAAGCATCTCCTTTTCTGTTGTTGTTATTGGGGCCGGGAATGAACTGGGGCGGTCACTGAGCATTTTGGAAGCGTCAGGTTCCTTACAGGCCCTGTCATTTTCTGGGATATTGTCTTTTCCTCTGGCTAGAGAAAATCCTGGCACCTGAAACAATTTGTCCCTGGGAACATTGCTTAACATCAGATCTTAATGAGCTTTCAGCATCAAAAGGACAAAACCTGTGCCCCTAGCAGAAACAACTTGCCACTTGCAGGAAGTACACATGGCCAGAGAGCGGTCTAAAGGCTGAAATCCCATTTCCTTAAGCCACCAACTCCCTAAACTTTCTGAACACAGTGCACAAAAGGGGTTCTGTTGTCTGCTCCTTTAGCTTGTGTTTGGCCAAAGCACTGACATCTACTACCCAAGTGCAGAGATCCTCTGTACCAACATGTTGACCCTTCTCCATGCACAAGGCACCAGCTGCCAGGGAGCATCAGAATTAGATCACAAATGGTTTGTTGCATGTGCACCGAATTACTGATTTCAAGTATTCCAAGTAATTTAAGCCTGAATTAATTCCTGTGCTTCATCTCAAAGTCCCAGATATGGCTACAGTGCTCTATGGATCTACAAGCATAGATGTCCAGGTTGGACAGAGCCGTGGGTGCCATGGTTTAGTGTGAGGTGTCCCTGCCCATGGCAGGGGGGTGGGAACTGGATGATCTTAAGGTCCTTTCCAACCCTAACTGTTCTATGATTCTATGACACTGTCAAATTTCAGCCAGAGAGACCAAGATGTCTGTTCCTTGTGGAAAAACAAACAGTGCAGACCAATATCTTGGTGGTTTGAGATATCAAGGTACTAAAATACCAGGTTTCCACCTAAAAGCACAGAAAAATCTAAGGTAATACAGAAATCCTCATTGCCAATTAGGGTCTGTAATCGTCAAGCATCTCACTTCCAAAATGCTGGTTTCTCAAATGATGCCCCAGAAGCAGCAGCAACAGCGATCTGCATCCCCTTTGCTTGCTGGGAGCTGTTCACAGGGCAAGAGAGAGCTAATCCAAAGGAGGATGAGCGGTATGACCTCTCTATGTGCTCCAAAGGCATTTGATAAAGTTCCTGCCTAGCTAAAAGCTGTAGAGGAAACACAGTTAGCACCGGGTGAACGATAAAGTCCTGTCATGGATTAAAACAAGTTAAGAGATAGGAAAGAGAACAGAAATAAATGGCCAATTCTGAGCATGGGGAAAGGTTAATAGTGGAGTGCCCCAGGGATCAGCCTTGGGCCGGTGTGTTCCAATATATTCATTAACAGGCAGCAAGAGGTGGTGAAGAGCGAGGCAGAGCGAGCGCCTGACAGAAGTGGTTTAGGTCAGTCCCAAGGAGAGGAGGCTGGGAAGGAGCAACCATCTGTGCAAACACACTGAGCAGCCCCAGCTCTGCTCCCTGAATGCAGCGGTGGGCACAGAGGCACCACAGCTCCCAGTATTGGTCATAGAATCCCAGCCTGGTTTGGGTTGGAAGGGACCTTAAATCTCCTCCAGCTCCAACCCCTGCCACGGGCAGGGACACCTTCCACTAGAGCAGCT
>WYDI02006135.1:0-12557 GCA_009867235.2 Psittacus erithacus | reverse complement strand
ATCCCCACCTCGGGGCAACCACAACTTCCCCCGGCCGAGCCCGGGCTGCTCTTCAGCGCTCTCGGCCTCTATAAATTGCTCGGTAGCTAAGACGCTATAAACCCCAAATAGCCAGATGTGGCACGTTATTTATGTGTGAAAGCTCGTTTACATTAGATATGCTGATCCAAGCTCTGATAGCAGGGGTTTGCGGGAGATTAGAGCTGGGCTGCCGGGGACGGCTCCAGCTGCAGCCCCCCCTCCCCTGCTCCTTTTCGGTTTGCTCGGTTTTTTTGATGGCAATTTTCTTTATTTATGTGTCTTTTCTTAAAGGGGAGGCGACGAGAAGGTGATGGAGTTGGGGGGTGGGGAGGAGCGGCGCTGCTGGACTTCCCTGAAGCCAGCGATGGGAAGTGGTACCTGGATGCAAGAGGCTCCTGTGAAAGGTACGACCCTTTGAGTGCAGACATGGGAGGAGGTTACAGCTGGCCGAAGGGCTTCCTGGGCATCTCTGGTCGCTCGTTTCCATTGTAAAGGCTTAGAGAAGCTCCAGCGCCGTCCCGCATCGAGGTGAGCTCTGTGGTCACTGCCCACTCTGAGGACCCATCACTCCACCCAAGGGCATCACTGGTGGCTGCTGGGGCTTGAGTGAAGGTCACAGGGGCCTTTCCCCATCTCTTCTCATCTGGATTCTCGCCACCACCTGCTGTGTTTTTAAAAGCACTGGGGAGACCTTGGACTTCCCTGTGAAACTCCCCAGGGCCCGGGACAGATATCTCTTAGCTAAATACCCCGGTCACAGGCAGCTCTAACAGAGCTGCCCGCAGATAAAGTGATTGATCCTTATACGAATCAATAAAGATCTTGTTCTGAGCAATTAATAACTTTGCCAGGCTTGTTTTGTTTGGATAAGGAATTGCCCTCACTGCTGAGAGATGAAGTGAAGTTGAGGGGGAAATACCTCGTTGCCCACATGAAAATACAAAAGTAGTTGGCTCTTGGTTGACATACCTGCAAATTCTTCAGCTTTCTCAACAAGAGGTTCAGCCTGGATGTCTGTGAGGGGATTTACATCTCCAGGTACAGCTGAATAAGCTTATAAATCTGTATAAGAGGTGTGAGCCCACAGATGTATCATGTGTGCAGGTCTCCCTGCCTGTGCCCCGTGTCCCACTGCCCCCTCAGGCATTGGTCCTGCCTCCCCAGCATCCACACAGCACAGCAGGAGGAGGAAGAGGGTGGGAGAAAGGAAAAGGTGCCACAGCTAGACTTGGGGCAGGTGAGGGAAGGTCAAAGGGAAGCAAACGGAATGGAAGGAGGGAGTATGAAGCTAGGAGCAGCTGGATGAGGAGATGGAGCTGGAGGTGGGGAGAAGAGGAGGATGGTCCAGAGCTACAGGAGCAGCAAGATGTGCCTTCAGGAGGCTGATTCCAGCCTGGGCTCCAGACTGCTGCCCCTGCCCAGCTACTGACAGCCAGCCTCTGAGCAAGGAACAGCTCTAAGCCCCAGTGTGATGCTGGCTGACACAGGACCTGCTGCTGATGATGTTCCAGTGGCAAAGTGATGCCTGATGGAGCACAGAGGTCCGAGCCTTATATGTGTCCTGGTGACAGCAAAAAACTGCCTCTCCAGCTGTATTGTGAACCATGCAGTTACTATTTTATTAATAAACCCATTTTGTGTTCATTGTTGAAAGCAAACCTTTTCTGGGGGTTTTTGGCACCTGATGGGTATGTGAAAGCCAAGCTGCTAGGTCCTGGCAAGGAGCGTGAAGAAGGCCACAAGGATTTCCACACCAATCCCATGTGGATTCATTTTGCTCAGTCATGGGAATTAAATCTTTCTTGGTGAGTAAAAGCAGGCTGGGAGGTTTCATTGGAGGAATGTTTCACATGTAGGGGAGGCTTTTTCGGTATCTGTTTGTAGGATCATCAGGAAATGTTACTTCAGGAAAGAAGGCGAAAGAACAGAGGGCAGGATACCTTTCCTCCATGGGTTTGTTCTGTCTTCCTTAAATAGCCCAATAATTGTAATGGTTTTATTGGAGAAGGCTGGACTCTCCAACCATGAGGATCCATTGGGCAACACTGCTGGATCCATTTCAGCTCCAGGGAGAATAAGTGGCATTGAGCTGGTGATGAGCTGCTGCTCAGCCCTGCCCCATGCTCTGGTGCCCTCCCCATCTGCTCCTCCTTCAGCAGCTCTGTGGGACAGCAGTTGTCTGCCCCCCTCTTCATCCCCTTTATCCCATACACTGCCCATCTTGAAGATGAGAACACCCTGCTCCTAAAACACCCTTGCCCAGAGCCTCTTGGAGGGGTGGGTGTGCAAAGGGGTTCAGTCTGGACCCTGGTTTGGAGAGGCTGGGATGGGCTCCATCATTCCCAGTTTGAGTCCCAGCCTCAACCTCTCTCATGCAGCATCCACCAGCACCTCTTTGTGCCCCGGCTCTGGAAGGACTGTGAGTTATGAATCTCCGTGTGCCCCAGAGCAGGGGAAAGGGCTTTTCCCATTTCAAGGCTTGGCCAACTTTTCAGGCTCCTGCCGCTACAGGAGGAGGTGGAACTGCCTGTCCTCCTCCAGTTCATTGCTCAAAGAGCATGGTGACAGCTCTTGGCTACTGCTGGTGCTGATTTTGAGCCAGTTCAGGCTACCTTGGTCCTGCTAATCATCCAGTCTGCCACCGCATGTGCACCATCCCTGGTACTCTGGAAAGCAATGTCTGGAGGCTGGTTGAACCTCCTGCGGGCCCATTGACACTGTTTCTGAGGCAGTCCATGTTGCTTTGGCCTGTTGGAGGCTGGTCCATGATGCATGACGGGAAAGCTTTGGGTATGGCCAAGGGGGTCTGAAGACATGTAGGCTGCAGGGAGACCCCTTCTCAGGAGCTAAGCTTAAGGATGCAGTCTCTGGAGAGCATGGGCATCTGTGCCAGGTAAGCCCAGACCCAGAACCTGGGCTGGTGACACAAACTGGGGCAGACGTGAGCCCAAGCGCTCCCGAGAGGTCCCTAAATCCTGGCACCAAGCTCATCTTGCAAATCAAAGGGGAGTGCTAAGGACTGGTTTGTTGCATTGAGATGCTCAGGGTTGATCAGGTAGGGTGAAATAAACCCAAGTTTTTCCTGGATGAAGGAATAAATTTCCACTTCTCATACACTTATATCATAAACATGAAGGAATTCAAAATGACCAGAAGGACCTTCTCCCCTGGAGAGGACGGGAGCTTGGGAAATGTCCTTATACCATGTGCCTGGACATGGCATGTTTCGGTGAAGAGCAGGAGCAATTTTTGTGAAGTCTGTGCTCAGCTGTCCCTTGTTCCAGACTGGTTTTATGGTGGATAAAGAAGACAAACCCATTCATCACCAAAGCCTTCAACTGCAGTCCCCAAAGACGATGCTGGGGACGGTGATGCAGGCAATGGGAGCTGGTTGGGGGAACATGCCACATGCCACTTTAACAGCCCTCATTCAGGCTGAGTCTGGTAACCGATGTGTTTGAGGAGCCAGAAGACTATCTCTGCTGTGGCGTGTACACACCTGGGGCAGCAGATGGCCAGGGGCTGTCCTGCGGGTCTGTGCACACACTGCAATCTGGCAGCATGCAAAGCTGCTCTTGTTCATGGCACCTCGGCAGGATGGGAATGGGGAGGAGAAAGATGGAGCCTATGAAGAGGTAGACGTGAGCTCCCCTTTCACTCAGGTTTGATGTAGAGTTGTGCATCCATTCTCATATTAGGTAAAAGGCAGAGGCTCTTCCCTGTGAGGGTGCTGAGGTGCTGGCACAGGGTGCCCAGAGAAGCTGTGACTGCCCATCCATGGCAGTGTTCAAGGCCAGGTTGGACACAGGGGCTTGGAGCAAGCTGCTCTAGTGGAAGGTGTCCCTGCCTGTGGCAGGGGTTGGAGCTGGAGGAGCTTTAAGGTCCCTTCCAATCCAAACCGTTCCATGATTCTATGACTCTATGATCCATTCTTCATTTTCTCATTTTATTTAATTTTACCCTGGAGGTTGCAAGGGGAGGAGCTGTTGGTGGAAGTGTTGGTGGGAGCTGGTGGAGCGCAGCAGCTAGTGCTGGGGGTTGATGGAAACGCATCAACCTCAAGTCACATCTGTGCTCAGACACTAGCCCTTGCCCATGGGTGACTGCGTGGGGCTGAGGGGTCCCCTAACATCCTAACATCACCAGTTTTATTGGAGTTCCTCTGGAGATGCCATGGGCTTGTCCTGGTCTCACCTGCCTGGCAAAGCCAGCGCTGCTCATAGCAGATACGTGGGATGTGGGGAGTTTCCCAGTGTTTTCAGGTGAATGTCCATGTCCCTGGGGAAGTGGAGCTGCCTGCCCAAAAAGGGGGAGAGGGAGGGTTCTCCTGATGATACAACAATGCTCGCACTTAGACTGAATTTCTTCTCCCTCTTAACAAAGTCTGTCCACCCACTTCTCCATATCTAACCTTGGTCTTTCCTTGTGCACCCAAGTTTTTGTATCATATTTGCCATCATGAAGTTTAACTAAGAATTCCCATGGAAGTTGCCTTCGATGGATTTAGCTCCTGCCATGAAAAACAGGTACCCATCTCTCCACACTAACCTGTCTCCCATTCACAGTAGGGAAAGATGGGTCTTCCCCAGGAGAGTTTGTCCAGTTTTACTGATCCTGAAGATAAAACGGGCTCACTAGGACACATGAGTAAGCGTGAAAGAACCAAGACAGGTCTGAAAAAGCAGGAAAACCAAGGGAAAGAGAGTGACATTGATGCCGTAAACCCCGCGAGTGACATGGGAACCAACTGGGAAGACACAGATAAGGAGCACGTTGTGGCGTATCGCGGGCGCCCCATCAATCACTCGTCCATCTCCAGGCATCCGGACCCCCGCGCAGCAGGGGCTATGGGAGCGTGGCTGCGGCATTACTGTCAATAGGGATCAGTGTGGCTGTTGGTGGGAATGCTGCTGACATGGGTTGTGGTGCTGGCTGGCATCAAAGGAGACATGGCTGGGAGATGGGGGTAGTGATGTCAGTTCCAGTGGCTTTCTGGGAAGTGCCCAGGAGGATTTGACCCAGTATCTTGCCCATAACTTCAATGGAGATGGGACTTACTGGTTATGGGGCTACTCTGGGAGATCCAGGAGCTGAAACAAAGTGCTGCTTAGCTTGTTTTTCATCCATTTTCATAACTTTTCAGCTGAACTTACCCATCACTAATGACATTACCCTACACAAAGCCTCAGTGACAGTGCAAACACCGTTTGCCAACACTCCCCAGTACATCTGGTGCTCAGCACCACTGGTGTGCAGCAATGAAACCCCATCTGGAGCAGGTCAACAGTGCCCTATGCTCCAAGGACTTCCCTGGGAAAAATGTGACACATCCAAAGTGACAGCATGATAGAGAATACTGTGAGGGCTGTTCAGAGGTGGGCTGGGAGCTGGTGGAAGCAGAATACAACTGCAGTGATAAGAGAAGCTGAGCCCTACCCCCAGTGGAACAGTGCAGCTTTTGTCAGGGCTGCCCCAGTGGAGGGGATGGGTAAACCCTGTTCCCAGTAGCTCTACCTCAAAGCCCAACACTAAAGACTGTGCTCTTGGGGACACAGTGGCAATTCCTGCCAGGAAAAGGAGGATGTGAGGATGATTGGAAGAGGGTGCCCAGAGGAGCTGGGGCTGCCCCATTCCTGGTAGTGTTCAAGGCCAGGTTGGACACAGGGGCTTGGAGCAAGATGCTCTAGTGGACGGTGTCCCTGCCCCTGGCAGGGGTTGGAGCTGGAGGAGCTTTAAGGTCCCTTCCAACCCAAACCAGGTTGGGATCCTATCATCCTGCCGTGATGATGATGATAACAGCTGTCCTTGCAGCTGAGGAAGAGTGAAAGGGAATGGGACATCAGTGTGTGGGACAACAGGGTGATCTAGGGAAGTGAAGGGGAGCAGAAGGGTCTGTAAATAGGGGGAAGAAGGAGAGGGGGGCTCTGAGCTCTATGACACAGCCCCATCAGTTCACAGAATCAGGACCATCCTGAGAAGAGCACCCCTGGACCTTTCCCAGGAGCAACCTTCACCAGGTTTCCCTCATCAAGGCCCCTCCTGGACTCATAGAAAGGGCTCCTCCTGCATGTGAGGCACCACCAGGTGCCTGATGAGGCTGCCCACCCCTCCCACCCAACCTCCCCTCCCTGGGGTACATAAACCCTATGAGGGGGCTCATTTAGGGTTTGCTCTGTCTCTGGGCTCCTGGTGGATGCTGGCACCCCAAAGCAGGTGAGCAGAAGGTGAGGTAAAGCTGGCAGGAGTGTTACACATTAACAGTGTCACCCACTGCTTTTCCTTCTGTCTCGTAACTGTTCCTATTCCAGGGACCTTGGTGCGGCTGCTCTGGCTAATGTGTAATCCCAGATACTTGCTGCTCTCTCCCATGAGGATGTCCCAGTAGCTAGGGTGGCCCAGGGAGGGGGGACTGTGCCTCTGGAGGTAGGTGGCATCTGTTGGGACAGTGATGGTTGTGAACTTTATGGATAGCTATTTTCCTGGTGCCCCTTCCTTGTGGGCTTAAAGTAATCCTTGGGAGCTCTTGCACCAAACTTAGCTTACACTGAATCTGTTCTGCTCAAGCCTAAAAGCAGGATACTAGTGTTTTGCTGCCTGCTCCATGGGGTCATGTCCAGGGGGGAATTGCAAACATGGAGCTGCAGCGGTTGTGATGAACTTGTGCTGTTTCCTCTCAGTGCTCAGGCTTCAGGCACTGAGTGGTTATGGTTTGTATACACATTGATACTAATAGCACTGCTGTAGCTATTGCTAATCATAGCCTTGCTATGGCAATAATTAAAACATACATTGATTGGTCTTTCTCCTTGGTGTAACTCTGACTTTTCTCGCTATAGAGATACCTTTATTGATTTGCCCCTTTTCTTTTCCCTAAGACTTAAGCATCTGGGACTTCAAGCCCAGGGCAAGCCCCTGGCTGGCAGGTTGTGACCAAGTGATAGGTTGTGAGGTGGTTCCCCCTGTTCTTGAAGCAAGATGGGAAGAAAGGGCCCATTTTGGTGGTTTTCTGCCTCCTTTTGTTTTTCGAAGTAGTTCTGTTAGATAATGATCCTCAAGGGTTTGGCTTCTTTTCCTCTTAGTACAACTAAGTAAACTCTTTTGCTTATGAGATAGTGCTACATACCCCATTTACTCCGATAGTAGGTCACATTATGTATTAATCAGGATGCTAAATGCTGCCTGTAAAGCAAAGTTTTTCATCAAAGGCAAAGACCTGAGTGAACAGCTGAGTCAAGTAATGACTATCAGGAGGGTTCTGCTCTTCAAAGGTACAGAAAAGTTGATTCTTTTTGAGATAAAACCTCATGTTTAAAAAAAAATAATTAGAAGTAAACCTGAAAGGTTTCCTTATCACAAGATGTGATTCACGCTGCCAGCAGCAGCCCGGCTTCTTCCCCACAGCTGACTGGAAGGTGTTTTGTGGTCTCTGATTCAAGTGGGAGGCAAAGAGGAGCGAAACTGCTGCTGGGTGGAAATTGGGCAGATTGAAGACTTTGGTTTAGGGCTTCCTCAGAGAACTAGGTCCCTTTAAGATGCTCCTTGCTGGGTGTGGAAGTGCTGGTTGCTTGGCTTTGCTGGGATAGGAGCAGATTGGTTTCATCTCCAAGGGTTACCAAACCCATTTGCTGCAACTATTTGGGGTGCTAGGGAGGAAATTGGGAATTATGTCCTATTGCTACTGCTAAGTATGAAGCAACCATCAGGAAGGCCTTAAAGTGAGGAGACTAACTGGGAAAGGGGGAAGGAAAAACACCAGCGCTGCTCTGTGAGTTGTGCAAGAACAATTCTACTCCAGTCCTCTGGAAAAGCCAAGTGTGGAGCGGAGACACAGGCAGGCTGATAAAGCTTTTAAGGCATTCAGCTGCATGCTGAAAGCCTGACCCATGTTGTAATCTGAGGGTATATTAATAGGCTGTGATGTAGGTAGAGATGCCTGTTCTTTTTCTCACTGTACCCAACCAATTTAGGATGCTTCTCCCATTCTCTCCCCCCATAACACTCAAATGTAGTGGAATGAAACCAAATGAGCTTCTTGGAGTGATTTTTTTGCATTTTTCCTCTAATCTCTGGCTTTATTTAAATGTTCTCATTGCAGTTATTTTCTCAGGCTCTTTTCTCATGTTGAACATCTCCACTTGAATAACTCCTCAGACACTATAATTTCAGGATCAACAATGATGCTGACAATAGAGGGGAAAAATTACATTTTGAGGCATGGGAAAATGAGTCCATATCCCCATCTTCATTCTGCTGTTCTGAGAGCATCTCTGTATCCCTATTCCAAATTAATACAATGATCAACTTCTGCTTGGGCTACTTGTGCTCAGACGTTTACAAAAGGCAGAAGTACATGGGCACATTAAACAACTGGAAGCACTGTGGGATTCATGACCTTGGGTAGGGAAGCCCATGATTCCAAGTGTATAAAGCAGAGGCTTCCTGGGAAAAGGGATGCTTCAGGCAGTAGGAAAAATATGGCTGCTCTTTCTAAAGCCCAGGGCTGAAAATCAAGCTCTTTGGTTCCCATTTCTCCAGCCATTCCTGCTCTGACTTCCAGGATGCTGGAGTTGCTGGGAGTGGAGGGAAGTCTGTAGGAATTGGTGTAAATGTACTTGGAAGTGTCAGTTCCCTTTGTTATAAAGCTAGTCCAAGCTTAAAGATGCTTAGGTGCCACTTTATCCACCGCATCCCTAGTGGAGATGCCCTGGGGGAATGTAGGTGCTTGTCTTCAGGTTTCTCTCCCCTCCTGCTATCATCAAAGTCATGAGCAGGACCAGGATCCTTATTTAAATGTAAAAAACACCAAATCAAACAACTCTCAGTCCCCAAACCCTCAAGAAACCCAAGGAAAGGCACCACTTTCCTCTGCAGTCTCAGTCAAGGCTTGCATTGTGTCCCTTGTGATTGTGTCCGTAGGGCTCAGAGCTGCTACTGGAGAACAATTACCCAAATTTAACCCCCTCTTCTTGCAATACTGACATCTCAGGTGACCACACTCACAGCTCAGGGGCCATAGTCCATAAGGAGCTGGGCTGTTTGCTTCCCACCCATTCCTGCATCCCCAGGTAGAGAAAGGCTGAAAAATCACCTAAATCTTCAAGATTTAGAAGAAATGAGCCAACTCAGAGCACTATTTTAGTACAAAATGTTAGCTGTGTGTGCAGTGGGGTAACTGAGATGGTTTCTTTGTCATTACAAATCCCCATGGTTTCACTGGACAACTTGCTTCAGTGGTACCAGAGGAGACCTTGGGGACATGGGCATCACTTCTTAGGCAGCAGCTCACATCACTGTGGTGCATGGAGCTGACATCCAGTAGATGAAAGGCTTTGGTACTGTTAATCATTGTTTGCTAAGGCAGAAGCTTGTCTGGAACCAGGGGGTGCAGCATGCGAGCCAGAGGAAGAGATGACAGCTCAATGAAAGAGGTTCAATGACTTGTTCTTCATGTCCTGGCCACCTGGAATATTTTCCTTGAACTTCTGCATTCAGTCAAAAGCTCTACATTATTTTCTGAAGGACATCAGAGATAATTTTATTCATAACAGAATAAATTCTGTGACTGTAAAAGAATAAATGAAGAGACTTAGCACAATGGAGGATACGGAATGTGTCACAATGGTGGCATTTCATTGAATATGCAGCATGTCTTTCTCAACTTAAGTGAATTGAAGAGCTTGAAATATATTCACCAACTCTTGTAACTACAAAAAAAGTAAAGCAAGTGCATTACGGGTGGCAGGTGTCAAGTGACTTAGCATTTTAACATTTCCTTTGTGCTTGGCAACAGTAAACAGAAAAGCAAGCCAAGGTTTTCTCTTATGAATTGCTTTGGGTTTCTAAACGATACATGGTGAAGCCAAAGCCGGCATGAAACTCCAGTGAATTTAAAGAGAAAGCAATAGGAATTCATCAGGGTTCTGGTCTCTGGGTGACAAGTGCACGGGTGTGGGCAGGTGGGTTTGTCGCAGCTGAGGTTTTCCTGCCCCCTCCCCAAATTGAGAGCTGATCCCAGTGTCCAGAAGCTTTGGAAAGCACCTAGAAAAGGTTCCCAGCTTTTGGGGGCCTCTTGATGATGCTGTTTTCTCAGGGACTGACGGAAATCTTGATGGGTTTGGTCTGTGTGCTGCTGGGATGAGGGGGATTGCTGTGTGTTGGGGCATTGGTGAGGCTGAGGCATCGTGCTTTGGGCTGCTTCCACTGGGGACCAGTATAGTGTGTGGCTTGGGTTCCTTTTGTATCATAGAATGGTTAAGGTTGGAAGTGGCCTTGTATCTGGGAAGTATTGGGTAGGAAGAGGAGACAGATTTGGGGAAAGGGGGCTTTTCTTGAGATTAAATATATGGCAAGGATGTGATGATGCTCACAAATAATTGATCCAGTGGTGATGATCCCTGCTAGGGGGAGATGGTGATGCTGTGACCTGATACCAGCAGCTGGTGGTCATCAGTGTATGTGCCTTGGGACTGGAGCTGTGACCATGTGAAGGATGGGTTAGCATGCAGAAACACTGAGGGCTGGCTGTCCAGGGCTGCGGCAGAGCTCCATGGCACTGACACCCCAAACCCAGAGCCCTCCAGCTGCAGGGGGACCTGCACATCCCTGCCTGGCTCCCGCTGCGCTGGAGCCCACCTGAGCCCTTGAAACCTGCGCTCCCTTCCCCAGAGCCGCGCGGTTCACAGCCCTGCCGGGGTGCCGGCGCCAGCGCTATGAATAACACTGGGCTCGGTGCTCCCGCGGCACAATGCACCGGCTCTTTTGTGACTGCCTGACTCGGGAGCTCTCTGCATCTGTTCGAGGCTGAAGTGGCTCTTGGGCTGTTTAAAGGTTGAGTGCTACTGCTCCAAATGACGGAAGACAGATTCGGTTAAATAAACACAGGGGCTTAGAAATAAATTGAAGGTTACATGAAGAGCTGGATCAGAATATAATGTTGTCAGACACATTACAACACACCGGTCTGAATGTGGCTCTCCAGCCATATTACTCTGAAATGTGCTTTGACACATTCCCTCTAAGTCCCTGCTGCTGTGAAGGCGTTGAGGAAAGGGGGGGCTTAGGGCTGGGAGGAAGAGGGTGGATGGCACAAGACCAGGAACTCACTCATTTAGATATGGTCCTGCTGCCTCTTAATTCCTGCACCTTTAATTTTCACCCCCTAGTGCTCTGTATATGGGGTCTGTGAAGATGACATGAATCTCCTGCCATCAGCACTGACCACCTTTTAATGCCCTGTCATACAATATAGTCTTTATAAAGCTGGATTCTTCCTTAATAACTGAAGATACTGGTTTACTGTCTGGGAGATTGTTTGGCTTTAATTCCAGGACCTCAGCCACTGTCTGCAAGGTGAACGCAGTGTGCTTTAAATCTTGCCCCCTATAAACAGGCATATATTCTGGATGTTGCTTTTGTAGTGCTATAACAACTTTGATTTGGAAGGTGTTTTTTTTGGGCACTGAAATAGCTGCAGTAACACAGTTCCTACAGCACTAATACCACCTTGCCTTGTTTATGGGTGCTTCTGCATTTGCCAGTAAGGTGCCTTTGTCAGTAAAACCTTCTCAAAGGTCTTTTCTGACCTAGTTGATTCTATGATTCTATGTGTGTCTTTTGGCCTGTCAAAACCCCATCATTCTTTAGAGCTGAGCATGAATGCTTTGATCAATTATAATGAACTGGTCATCATAAGACTTATCAGATGTGAGGAGATAATGGTCTTGCCTCTCCTTTCAACATTGCCCTTCTCAGTGATGGGTTTGAATAAATTCCTTGCTGCGCTCTGGTCACAGAGTTTAAGATCTTTCAAGGACTTGCAACTAAACTTGATGTACAGAGGATGAAACTGATCAAATTAGGAAAACCAAATTCAACCTGAGGAATAGAGCCTGATGAGCAGCACCAGTCTTACTATTGGCTGAAATGAACTTGTAATTGCTTAACCCATGGTTTAGTTCTTTATAGTTCAACCAGCGACGGAGCATTCTTGTGATATCAATGGAAACAGCAATTCTGCATAGTACTACTTGTGATACCTTGAACTTCTCAATGGCACCGGTGGACTTGTAGTGAATTTGTTTTTTCCCAAATGAAGAGCACAGCTTTTGCTGCCCTGTGTTTGGCATTCCTGGTGCTTTGTGCAGGTGGAGGTGAGGATTCAGCCCGCTGTATGTTCAAGGTGTCTCATTGCAGAGCAAAGCTCGCCTTCATGCTTGCGTGAGTCCATCAGTAATCTTCTGGCTGAGAACAGTGTTATGTGAAGTGTGTTTATGCTGCTGTTGGAGAGGAGAGATTCCCAGCGGACAGACCAAGGATTATTCTGCAGTGGCTTAGCCCTGTTTTCCACTCATTTCCCTTTCACACTATCCTGACGGTTCATCTGCCCCAAGGTGGAAATTCCAATTTAGCCCGCTGAATTTGTGTGTGGTGGGGACTTTCAGGCATGTATAGGCACAGAACCTCAGACTGGTTTGTGTTGGAAGGGACCTTAAAGCTCATCCAGCTCCAACCCCTGCCACGGGCAGGGACACCTTCCA
>WYDI02006134.1:12154-35970 GCA_009867235.2 Psittacus erithacus | reverse complement strand
GTGTCCCTGCCCATGGCAGGGGGGTTGGAACTGGATGATCTTAAGGTCCTTTCCAACCCTAACTATTCTATGGTTCTGTAGGCGAATATGAAATCTTGCTTCACAATTTATTGAACTGCACGATGCAGGAAAGAAAATAGAATTAATCATGGTCACCTGTTAGAATCCAAATTTCAATAATTTTCAGATTGTCAATAAAGGAAAATACATTGTTGATAATTCAGATTAGGGAACATGATCTGACGTTGCTAAATGTGTATTTTTGACAAACTACTTATAGCACAGTTCAAAGGCAAATTGAGATGTGCAGTGCAGTTCACAGATCCTTTATGACTGATTGTTTTCTGTTCATTTGCATGGCTTGATTTTGCATTGGGTTTTTTTTCCCCCAAGCAAACACACTTTACTTGCTAACACGATACCAGCTGCTGTTCTAATTTCACATTGAGTCCGTGTCCCAGTTTCACATTTGTGATATGCTAATATAAACGTAGCTGTGCTTCTCCAGCGCACTTCAAATGGAAAGAAATCTTGTTCCTTTTTATTGGGTTACATGATATTATAGTCCTGCAGCCTCATACTACCACGAGCATATATCAGAATGTTGTAGAGTATTTTCTATTGGGTTTAAAAACTAATTGACAGTGCTAAATCGTTCCTGGCATCTATTTCTCTTTTTGAATAGCTATTTGGTGTTATTCTGAAGTGTTTACTAGAGATGAGGAAAACAACCTGTCATATTGATCTCTAATGTGTATGATTATATGAATATACTTTACTTTCCTTAATTGGCACTTTGTAGATCTGCTAGATTTCATGTGTAGCTACAAAACGAATAATCACAGCACAAAGATGTATCAAAATCATTAAAGTCAGTGGACAAATTTACCCATATCAATTATTTGGCTTTAGCCCATCCTGTCAAATCTTCATTTTGTGGTACAAGTATATGTAGGAAGATGGGAAAATATGTAACAGATTTTCACTTAATGCAATTTTGATATGCCTTTTACATCTATTCCCAGCTTCCAAGCTATAGCAAAGGAATGGAAAAATCGAAGAGCTCTGAAGTATGGTTTGAAGTCCAGCTTTAGATTCAGGTTCCCTCCCTTTTGAAAATACACACTTGACTAATAAATATTATTTATTCTTATGGCTATGAGACACTGATTGATAATAGTGGGAGTCAGAAGAGAATGCACGGTAAATGAATGGGACAAGGTGGATTCCTAGCAGTATGTGGTCTGCAGTAGGGAGTGCTGCAAAATATCATGCCTAGTGGTTGCATGATGCAAATAGGAGTAAGACTGGGGAAAAAGTAAAGTATGGCATTTGAGAATGATCATCACCTTGGGAACAGAGAGGCATGGCAGGTTTGGCTATGTGTTCTTCTCCATCTTTCTCACCATATACCCAAAAAACGGTGCCATGTAATGCTTGTTTGGCTGGCATGTATGTAACAGGCTGGTGAGGTTTGCCTGCAACATCCCAACCTGTTTTAGCAGGCGGCTTAATACCAAACTCAGACATAAGGGAGGTGGGAGAGGCTTTTGAAGAGCAGTTGCGAACTGTGAGCAGTTATCGAATAGGGGAGAACAGCAGGCTTTGCTTTTGCTTTATTTTTCATGTTTGCTTAGTAAAACCATTGTGAGGAAGTAGGCTGTGATGGCAAAACTGGTAAAAAGTGGGAGTTAGAGGAGAGTAATAGAGGAAAAGCTTTCTAAAGGCCAAATCTGTCAATTATATTATTAATATGTCATATGTAGCCTTTATGGAAAGTTGTCAATGTCTTGGAACTAAAAAGTCACATGAGATAAATGAATCAAGACAGAAGAAGATTACATAGATCTCAAGTGTATGCACAAAGAAATCCTCAGGATGAGGTGGGGGTAAAGCTGACTAGACAGCAGAACATTTGAAGAGGAACATCTTCACATGTGTTTAAGGATTGTGTCTTGCTTTATTTTGCCTTTTTTATAGTAGTGTGGACATTTATCTTTGAATTAATGATCCAGAATCTTTTACAGTCCAGGTAGGGAAACAGACACTTTATGTGCCTAGACAGACCTCTAAAACAGGTCAAATGAAGTATGTTCTGGAAATGCTTGTTCTTTTACCAAATAAGAATGAAGCTGACAAAGATCAGCTCTCCCACTTAGGTGAGTCAAATCACAGCCCTTTTTTATAGTGCTGTAATCAGGAAGTTGCTTATTAGGTTTTAATATAAAATAAATGCTGCTTTATTTTGTGCTTGTCTAACGTTTAAAGCAGTCTGAACTAAATCTGGCAGGCAGAGGGCGCCCTGTCTTCTTGAGCACTTGAATAAATGAAGGCTGCATATCAAACCTTAGTGTGCATAAACCCCAAAATGCATATTATTTGTTCTAAAGATAGAATTCTCATAATTATATTGGACCTTATGTCTAAGACATAAATTGTCTCATCAAAGTGCATTTGAAGTGATAAGCCCAGAAAAACAGAGCAGGACTTCTGATACCTCCTGCTGACCTATGAAAATCAATTCAAGAACTGGCACCATCAACAGCAAGAACCAGAATAGAGTCCCATTGTGCCAAACACTGTTAAATATCCCTCTGCCAAAGAGCAGGCTGCAAGGAGTGGGATCCATCTTATCTTACAAGTACAGAGTGAAGTTATAATGTGTGGGCTTTTTATGAAGAATATTTTGTGTCATAGGATTCCTCAGAGCACAATATGCTCACGCTACAAGTCAGTTTGAAGTGGCTGGTATGAGTTAGTAAAAGTTCTGCTGCAGGCTTTTTGAGGTGCATTTTCCATTCAGTTTTGTTTAAATGTGTTAGGCACTTTTGGTCTGGCACCTACTGATTCCCAGAACAGTTTCTGATCAGTGCCTATTTTGCCTTTGCTGAAGATTTCTCAATAAAGCACAGAATCACAGAATGATTTGGCTTGGAAAGGACCCTAAGACCATCCAAATCCAACCCTTTGCCATGGCAAGGGGCACCTGCCACTAGACCAGGTTTCTCCAAGCCTCATCCAGCCTGGCTTTGAACACTGCCAGGGATGGAGCCTTTACCACTTCCTTGGGCAACCTGGATGTAAAAGAGAATCCTGCTTTACTGTATGCACAAAGACATCACTTGGCAGTTTGACAGCCCTAAGTGGTCATACTCAGTTGTCTCAATTGTCATAATTATATAATAATAACTTGGTGCTTATTACTTCAGGGGTCCCCTTCCCTCACAAGTTTACTTTGTCAGATTATTGTTACTGAATGAATCAAAGAAAACACAACTATGACAAAATTCTCGGAGTCTGATATCTGATATAGGTGCACAGTACACACAGGACTCCACTTCGTTTCTCTTTAGCAAAAGGAATTGCGAAAGTAGTTTACACCACCTTAGATAGACAGTGGATTGAATGCAGTATATAAAAACAGAAAAAAAGCTGGTGAAAAGCCACTGAGTAAAAATGACAAGAAAAGGGATGCAAGAAAATATGAGATCCTGACATGAAGTAATTGAGTCTTTCACAGGGTGAAGTATAACTGCAGTCTTAACATGTAACAGGAGGCTGAGAGCTCGAAGAGAAAGTGTTTTATTTTCTAAGATAAAACCAGCCAGTGACTTTTACTGGGTGGCCAATAAAAAATTATTCTCACAATCTTTTTCTTTTTAATGAATTCTTCTGCAGATCCTTTGGGAGAAGCATCTGAGCTTCTTATAAGCTGTAATTCAGCCATGCCCATTCCCTTTGGAGTAGTGTGATGAAATTCATGCACTTCAGGCACATGAGAAATAAATGAGTTTGGGAAGGGTGTGCTAGAGATCACACAATCCTTTACCTGTAGCTATTGAAAACTTGCAGAAAAGTGAAAAGGGACTTGCTGAGGTCTAACTGTGCAGACACAGAAATCCTGATAAGTTAGGATGAAGTAAATCAAGCCTGAAAGAGAGCAGGGATTTCAGTTGTTCCTCCTGCCAAGGGAGACTGATTCTGGATCAGTGATTTGGCACTTGCTGATGTGCTCGGTTGAATCTAAGTACTTTGGGATTTGCTTAAAGTTTTAAACCTGGGCTAGAACAAGGTCATGGTGGAGAGGTTTTGAGCAACCTGGTCTAGCGGAAGTTGTCCTTTCCCATGGCAGGGGGATTGTAACTAGGTGATCTTTAAGGTCCCTTCCAACCTAAACCATTCTGTGATTCTTGTCTATGTTTCACATATCTGAAAATGAAGACCAAGATCTCCCAATAGAAGGGTAAAAATGTGTCTTTGCTTGTGCCTGCCCACTTCTCAAGACAATTAGCCTGATCTGGCATTTGACTCAGCTCTGTAATTCATATCTGACGCTCACACCAGCCACTTGATTGACCATACACTTTGACACATCTTGTTATTGTGGCAGAAAATGTGACTTGTTAGAAGTTCTCCCTGGTCATGACAAGAACCAGAGCAGTGGGCTAAACCTGCTACCACAGCAACCCCCCAGCCTGTAGATAAACATGTGGTGAAAGTTTCCATACCCAGTTTGAAGGTGCTCAGTTTTTCCCAGGTTTTCAGTTGACATCAGAATCTGAGTGAAGCTGTGCTGAGCTTTCTTTGGAGGAACTTCTTTGTTGAGCTAGTCTGCAGTAGAGCATGGAAGATGCATAGAACTAATGTTGTTTTAAGGACCCTGTGTTCATTGAAAGCTTAAGTAGTTTGCATCTGGAAAGCATTGGTGAGATGACTCAAGACTGGTGGTTTTAGGACTTTAAAGTCGAGCTCATTTTTCCCTGGGAATCTGCTGATGTTTGAGACATTTATACCACTTGCTTTCTTAGGAGCTTTGCGCTGCCACCCACAATCATAGTATCTAATCACAGATTTATCTTGAACTTACAGAATGTATTTATTGTATTTTAATGGAAGCAAAAATGAACTCAGTACTTTTATCAAATGCATCTGGAGAGTCTGACAGAAATACCCAGCCTCTGCATATTTACGGGTCCTCAGATTATTGTTTATTGCAATGAAGGAAAATGAAAACCCCAAAAGTAAATAGGGAGCACATTCTCACACTAAGCCAACAAAAGGGAGTTGTGGTTGTCTGGCATCCTTTTTTTTTGCAGAAAACTGAGAACAAGATGACTTGATTGTACTGTGACCAAATCCCTTGTGCTGACCACTTTCAAACCTATATTTACACATGTTCCTGTAAAAGGAAGAGTTGTCTGACTCAATTACACTGGAAGGAGAACACAAGAGAAGGACATTTAATTTTGTTTTGAAACATTTCTACCATCTATCAGGCCTTCTTACTTTCATCACTAGCAATGTCAATCTACTTTTTATCAGAAATGTTTCTTTTTACTTTATAAATCATTTTTTATTATAAAAAAGAAAGGCAGGACTTGGAATAAAAGTTTCAGTTATTGATAAGAGTTTTTCATTTACACGAAAATATGTAGTTCAGTTGTTTATCCTTGACATCCTCTAATCTCTGTTTAGCAGTCGAGTGCCTTCTAATGTCACATATTTTGTGCCACACTATTGCATTTATGCCATTCATGGCCAGGATTGAATGAATCCAGCTTGCTGCTGAGAGCAAGATGTGAATGTAACCAGGAGCAGGGCTGCCAGAGGATGCTGGTAGGGGAGGATATCTCCTAATACAGTTTTTTCTCCCCCACCCAGTAATCCCTGATTGATTAAGGTGGGACTTTCAGGGCTTGGCCACTTTATTCACTATGAATAGCCCAAAACACTTTTATTGCAGCTGGAAACAAGTACATTTCTAATGGTATAGGTTGCTAAGTTTTGGCAATAAAAGTTGAAATTACAAATTAATCGTGAAAACATTTTGCTACATCAGTAATTTGCCTTTTCAGTAATTTTACTTAGATTTCATTTTAAATAGGTTTTGTTCAAAGTACCAGAGGTGCTTGCTTAGTTATTCAGTGTCTTCGTGCTCTGAGTGCATTTATTTATTTTAGTGGACTTTTCACATCTTCATATGTATTTTATTATTAGGCCTCTCTTCATCAGTTCATCCACTTTCTCATTAAGTTCACATCTTTTCAGGTTTCACACAGACACGTGCACGCACCAACACACTCACAAATGCAGGCTGTGTATTGCTAATACAAAGTTACTTTCTAAAACATAGAATCAGACTCTCCTGCTCAAATTCAGACCTTCCCAATGCAGAAAACCAGTTTCAGTGAAATAGTCTTTCTTGTTTTAAACACACGTTATTAGTAAGCTTCTTGGTATAATAAGATTGAGATTTCAAGACTGTATCCTTATCAGAGTAATTAGCTAAAGTTAATCTTCAATCCCCCTTGCTGCCTTGTTACTCCTATGTGTGTCTTATATTCAGTCAACAGAGATAGCAATTTATTATTCCCTTTTTCCCTCTGGCAGCAACTGACATTCTAACATTAGATGCAAGAGGTGGAGACCCTCCCCCCATAACCATGCCAAATATCAAGTTTTGCAAAATATTGGAGCAGTCACATATTCTGGAACAATGATGTCAATCTTCCCTATCAGAGAGATGCAGCAAAAAGACAGCTGTGATTCCTAAGGCTTCTCAAAGGCTAATATTCTTGAATCACTGCTTTAAATATGTATTTTGTTATAGGTTACAGAATTAGTAGTATTCCTCATGTAAAAGAGTAGGAAAGGTCTGCTAGGATGATGAAAGAATGTTTTCTCTTTTTACTGAAGCCTAATTGTATTGTTCACGCTCCCTGAGAAATGCCTTATCTTGCTAAGTGAGACATCTGACATGCAGTTTGCTACCCTCTTCTTTACACACAGTACTATCACAGCATCTTGACTCTACAGTCAGGGTAGAAAGAAGCCCTTCCACTTTGCCATTGATCTCTCCATGGTTCATGGCTCCCTGTGAGGTCTCTGTCTAGCTTTGAGCCACAATTTCTTTGATTTCCCGGAGATTTAAAGACAATAGGTATTAGGGTTCCCGGCTGCATAGACACTGTTAAAAAATATATGGAAATACTTTCATTGAGAAAAGAACCTTTCTGCAAGACACTGGATTCCTTGAAATACTCAGTGAGATTTAATAGTTAAATCTGGGTAATGTGGTTATCAGGGAGGCTCTAGTTTTATGTAGAGCACAAATTGAACAGAAAAATGTTATTATTATTAAAATATTATTATTAAGGATGCTGGGGAGGGACTCTTCATTAGGGGCTGTAGTGATAGGACAAGGGGTAACGGGTTCAAACTTAAACAGGGGAAGTTTACATTGGATCTAAGGAAGAAATTCTTTGCTGTAAGGGTGGTGAGGCACTGGAATGGATTTCCCAAGGAAGCTGTGAATGCTCCATCCCTGGTGGTGTTCAAGGCTAGGCTGGACAGAGCCTTGAGTGACATGGTTTATTGTGAGGTGTCCCTGCCCATGGCAGGGAGGTTGGAACTGGATGATCTTAAGGTCCTTTCCAACCCTAACTATTCTATAATTCTATGATTATATACATTAAATAAAATTCTAGGTGTTTAGTGTATTTTAGTCCAGATTTTTTCACTCTAAATATGCCTTTTGGCTTCATGCCTTGTACTGCACCCAAGGTGTATTGTTGTGGCGTAATACTGCACATCTTGTTATGCCGTATGTTCCAACAGATGTTTTTCAGAATGATTTTTCTTCCATTTGAAATTAATTTCAGTAGATTCTTTAATTACATAAGTTTCCAATTCTTCTGCAGTTGAAATGCAAGACACCTATGATGTGAATATGTATGTATATTTTATACATACATACACACACACACTTACCTATTTTCAGCTAGTGTCTGCATAGCACATACACAGATATGTCTGTTTAATATTAAGCCATAGTCATGTGATAAACAACCAGAGTGAAATTAGTGTTTAAGCCAAGATATGGAAAGAAGTAGAAAGAACATATCCAATATGGCATATTAGAGCTTGGGGAAAATTTGTTACAAGTGATTTGTTACAAAAATTTGTTTCACTTGAGCCCTTGTCATCCTTTTTGATGGACAATACTAAAGTGAAATTCTTGGCTGAATAGAGATCAATAACTACTTTTAAAGGAATTTATCTTCTAGAAAAAAAATAAATCTTAAAATCTACTGCCCAAAATACTTCATCCAAATATAGTGACTCACAGGTTGTTTTTTTACTGATTTGATTCCTTTATTGACAGATGTTTCAGGCATATCTTAAATTTATTTGTTTGTTCTTTATTTATTTATTTAGGTTTTATTTCAAAAGGAATTATTTCTTTATATATCTTAAAGAGATTCAAATATTTATTGACCAAAAAAAATTAATCAGAAGAACCTGTTTGTTAAATATTCCAGATTTTCTGCTTTAATAGACAGATGTTTATGTTTGTGATTCTTTAAAGTGTCTCATTCCAGACTCATGGAAGGACATCAGAAGTCATCCAACCTTGAATTTGATGGGCAATGGGCTTTAAGCAGAGCTTAGAAAGTAATGAACAAATCTGGTTCTGCTTAGTAGTGGTCTTGCCCCTGTAAATGCTTTACTGGTTTATTACGAAAGAAATCTTAGTGAAATAAAATGAATTGTGATCTTTGCTGAGTCTTCATCTGCAATCAGGCTTTTATGAAACTACAACTCCTTCAATTGTAACAAACCAGATCATTACAGATGGAGAACTCAGTTGGGCCAGCAAACTCCTGGGAGCCAAAACTTCAGAGAGGGTTAAGGAGGGCAAAGAGAGGGTTTAATCAGTTTGGGATTTCGGTTTTACAGAGTTTTGCTAGCATTAGGTCCTCATCAAATAAGCTGCAATGACTTAACATTCACTATGGCTTTTATGAGATGATACATTCCTTGTGTTTGTCTTCTGGCTTTGAAGCCTTTTGGGCTGCCGGCAGTCATGCTTTCCAAATATTCCTGTATAACCAGGAGAGCTGGAAAATGGCTTTTATTTATTCACTAAGAGGGAAATAGAAATTCTCATATAATCCATAACTTAAAGGCCTGGGGCTCTCAGAAAAACACCTAATACCACGAGGAAACTGCAAGACTTGGCAACTTTGCTCAGCTGAATCATAAAGCCTGGGTCTCAACAACTTTTGCTTTATGTAAAATATATGCCACTTCCACATGGATGTACAGAAAGCTGGCAGAAATCCTCACATTATTTATTCAAGAAAAAGCATCTAAGGAGCCTCCTCTTCTTCGCCTCAAATCCACCTTTACACTGGGCCCAAAAAGCCTTCGTGATTCCTTGTCTTTGCAAACCTGGGAGGTCTAATGCTGAAAAATAAACATCCAAAAGTAATGCTCTTCTCTGGAAAGCTTCACTTGTCTCTGTCAGGTGATGCTTTGTGTACCAATGAAGCTCAAAGGTGAGCTGTGAAGGTTATTCCAATGTTTGCTTGCAAACACTGTAAACCAGTCACCCTATTGACATGCTGCATATTTCACATGTATTTTCTGGTGCACAGAATGAAATTCCCCAGTCTCTTTTCCTTTTCCTTAGTCATGGACATTGAAAATCTTACAAATTACTAAAAATGCTTAAAATAACTTTCATATCTGCTGCTGATGATTTGTGGTTACTTTTCAGTGTCCCAGATCCTTTACTGTTAATGAGACAAGGTCAGTATGTCCCACTGGGAAGCTGAGCTTCTCCCCCTGCCAGTTGTATTCCTGATCTCCTTTCTGTAGGTGTTTGGTTTATGATATTCAAACCATTGCAGATTGCAGACTACCAAATTAAGTTCTCAAAATGCTGACAACTTAAATGCTGTCACATGTTAATGTTATTACATCACTGAAAGTCAGAGTTGTCTGCTCCCAGAAGACACATTAGATTGTTTGTGCTTTGCTACCCATCTGGTGAGTAGCTAATTATTTGGACCCCTTCCAGCAGGGTCCAACAAGCACCTGGCAAAGGATGTGCATCTGTTTCATTTTGCCATTGCAGAGGAGTGTTACAGACCCTTTTGGATTATTATTGCTTAATTATAAAATTACATTTGAATGGCAAGAGTGAACTTGGGCCAATATCTTGAATGGGACTGCAGAGGCTGGGCATCCATTAAATCTAATGTCTCCAGGCTCCTTGTTCCATCAGCAGAAAAATGCATGTTTCTCTAGTCAGCCCATCAATGACTTGTGTCCCTGGGCTCAAGTTAACATTTGTGAATATCTCCTCCTCTCCCCATTATCCAATTTATCAGCAGAATTTTCTGAGGCACTAACTATAAGCACATAGCAGCCAAAGTCTTACTGAATTTCAAGGGGGCTTTGGTGCCTGGGTTTAATGTTAAAAGGGTATTTAATTTTTCAAGTCAATTATGGTAAAGCACTTCTACCTTGTTCCAAATTTTGTGCTGGAAGAATAATTTTGCAGTTGTTAATCCCCAAGTATTATTTTGAGGGTAAGTAAGTTAACCAAAATGACAGATATTCTCCTGACAGCCAAAACCAGCCCAAGAGAGGATTCTCTGATTCTTTTGAACTATTTTTCTGCTGTGTAGGAAGATGTAGACGTGTTGAATGCCTTTTAATTGTTGAATGCCTCCATGTGCTTAGATCCATCATCTGCAACCAGACAGACATGAAGGAGGATTGTTGGGGTTGTTGTTGGAGGGTCCTGTTGGCTTTACAGCTGACTACTCACGGCCTGGTGAACTCAGCATCTGGGAACAGAGCGCTGAAAAGAATGAACTATCCTGTCTAAGAGAGGATGGCTTGAATAATGCATGTGTCAAACACTGTTCATTCAGACTACGAACAGCTTCTTGATGTAATCTTACTCATTGCATTTATATTTGTAAAGCAAGAGGGGTTATGTTCACACCATGTTTTGGGTTTCATATGAGTACTCATATTTGCATGTGGACAAGGCCTTCTGTCAGCTATGGAATATTTGTGGCCTGTGGTATACATAAGGTCATGCTAAATAACGCCCCACTTCTAGCCTGACAAAACTCCTACAAAGTCAGTCCTAAATGCTTCAGAAATCCCATGAGGCCATGGGAAGAACACCGTGTGCAAGCAGCTACATGCTGTGAATAGCAAGTGCCAACGAGCAGTTAAATTGGACAGCATGTAAACAACCCACAAGGTGAAATTTCTCTGTGTAAACTGCATGCAAAATGATTAACTAATTATTTAGCAAATGGGTTGTTCCATCAGCATCAAATCTAATACACCTGGAGGGTTTTTTTTCAGGGGTGCCAGCAGAGCAAGAGTTGCTTTGATTTTATGGCCAGGCTTTAAAGCATTCTGCTGCAATTAATCCACGAGGTATTTATGGGTTGATAACCATTGTGTGTGTATGTACTGGTGGAGAGGTCAGCTGCTGCCACCACAGAAGATGAACAATCTTGGCTGTCTCTGTTTTTCCATCTACCAGGGCAATAATAGCATCTGTCCCCTCTTCCCAACCTATGCCATTTCTGGAATCTCAGCCGGGTGACAGTGAATACAGTATCTTACAGAGTGTGGGAAATGTATGTCATCAGAATGGCATACAGTACATCTGTACAGCAGCTGTGCCAGGCTAGCTGGTGACACATCACAGCTGAAAACCAAATGCATGGCAAGTCTCATGTGTGCCTGCCTTATGCCACTGATATTGCAACATGTTTTCACATTTAGATTCCTCATTTCTGTTTGCATTAGTGCCACTTGCAAAGTGTACAAGAAGCTCCGGTCTCCCTAGTCTTGGATGATGCTGTTTTGCTGAACCCTTGTAACTGAGAAGAGGATTGCCCCACATGGTTTCACAAAGCATTGAATTGAATTTGCCCCTGTGTACATAATATTTTTCCTAAATTGCATAAAGATTTTCTTGCATTTCTTATGTAGGGTCTGTGTTGTGTATATATCTGTGTTGTATAAGCATAGATTATCCATTACCGCTGGTCATCTAAAGTCCTGAGACTGTTTGACCAAAACATCTGCTGGCATAGAATATTTCAGACCACCAAAAGCATGTTTTCATCATAGATATTGCACTCTGTTCTTTGCTATTGTGTCAGTCGTATGCCAGAGCATAACCTTGGCCAAGCAACCTCTTGCTCTATGATCTCATTTGAAAATCATTTAGCGTCTTTCACTTGTAAATTTGAAGCGAGGTTTATGTGAGTCCAGCTATCAGGTCTCAAAACCATTTGGAGCCAAAGCCTAAAGAATACCCAATATTCTTTGATCAACTCAAGTTCTTACCATCTGTTGCTGAGAAGGTGGAATTATAGTGAATCATGAGGAAACTCAGACTGATGTGAACCAAAGAGCAATCCTTAAACACCTACCAGTTTCTCCTGACTATTTCTGTATGTTATTCCTCCTTCCCAGTGCAAAGCCAAGCAAGCATAGAATCACAGAATAGTTAGGGTCGGAAAGGACCTTAAGGTCATCAAGTTCCAATCCCTTGCCATGGGCAGGGACACCTCCCACTAAACCATGTCACCCAAGGCTCTGTCCAACCTGAACTTGAACACCGCCAGGGATGGAGCATTCACAACTTCCTTGTGCAGCCCATTCTGGTGTCTCACCACCCTCACAGTAAAGAACTTCTTCCTTATATCCAATCCTAACTTCCCCTGTTTAAGTTTGAACCCATCTTTCTCTGCTGGTGGAAAAAGGCTCATACATTGATGCGCAGCCAGAGCACTGAGGCTGCCAGTGCCCCTATGTGGGATTGATGCCTGCTTCTCCTCCCTGTTCCCATGAAAAGTCAAACAGGTTTATTTTAACAGTTTATTAAAATAGTTTAATTTACATTCAGGGTGTTCAGCTCAAAAACACTGGGCAATCTGAATTGTTAAGAGAAGGTCACAGCTCAATTTAAACATATTCATGACTACCCTAGGAAAGTTGCAGTCAGTACCTAAATGGGATCTATCTCCAAGTGCTTCCTGGAGAATCACTGTGTGATTTATTTTTTCATAGAAAAAAAGATGTATAAATCTGGTTATTGTTTCCCTAATCTTCTTTTCCAGAAGATATTCTTTCTCTCCTTTCTCCTCTTATCCTCTTTTTACCTTCCTTGGGATCAAGAGTGATTGCTCTCAGATACAGTTTAGAACATTATCTAGTCCTATATCTCCTTGTCAGCCGCTGAGTATGAAAAGACAGCAGCTCTTCTGTCCTCTGATATGGTATCATTAGGACTATCAGCAGGAGTAATCCTTTCAGATGCATGTACTCCCAGTTTCAGCATGAACCCAATTTCATTTTCTCCCACGTCCCTGTCTCTTTCTGAGGGAGTGCAGCCCATGTTATGTTTGTACAAAATCCTGATTTCTTATTAAGCACACTATCAGCAGCACTGGAAAGAAATGACCATAAAATCACAATTGCATTTGTAGTTTCTCTTGCTGGTTTAGCTAGTAAAGGATTGAAAAGTTGCTTCCTTATGCTGCAATAGCCTACTTCTTAAGAGGAGACAAGCATTCTGAGATGAGCCCACTGCCTTTCATTGCTGTGCAAGATGTTAGGTGCAACAACAGTACTTACAAATTAAAAATAAGTAAATAACAAGGCTCCTTGTAATCATACTACACACACACACTTTTATGAACCTTATGCAGCTACTTATTTAGTTGTCAGTAGGAAAGCATTTTTGAAGCCCAAACCCGTCATTTTCTGTGCAGAATATTCTTTAAACAAATTCCATGTTAAAAACATGAAAACAATAAATTAAATGACATGCCATCAATTTGATAACACATTCTTTTTTCTTGTGTGAGTCACTGTTATATCTAAAACTGAAGTACATAAGAAAGTAGAATAGAGTATGGAGTACATGGTAAAAAATTCTCCCTGTTTGGGTGAATACAGGAATTTGGCCAGAGTTGTGCAGACGGGTATATGCCTGAGGCATTTCTACTATAAAATATTAAAACTGAATATCAAACACATCTAATAACAAACTGAGACTGACTTGATTTTCATTATGATTAAAAGGCCTTCCTGAAGCAACAAATGTTTATTCAAATGTAGCTTGTTCCCAGAAGACATAGATCTGGATTTCTAGAACCTCATTGACTTCTGTCACTCAACTGAAGTAGTCAACTTGAGAGCACAGACCCCTCAGATATGAAAAAGTGTTGGAGGCACAACATGTGGAATTTCCTCTTTCTGTCAGCTTCCAGAACAGCAGGGCAGTCTCCAAGTTAAGGTGCCCCAGTTAGGTGTCTAACGAAAGTTGAGTTGAGCCCCAGGGCTTATACTAGTAGATGTTACAGTAGGGCTTGTTTAGGGATAAATCCTCTTTTAACTAGTGGAATTACGCTGGAAGAGCAATTTTTCAACTAGGACATATAAATTGTGTACTCGGAAATGTAATAATAACTTAGAACCTTATTGAGTGCCTATTTTGTATGCTTCATCCTGCTTCGTGCAGCTGCATGAAAAAATTAAATGGTCTACTAGGGAACATGCTATCTAGACTTAGCCTTCTAATACAATTTACTAAATACAATTTACCATGTATGTTTGCGATTAACAAACTATGTGCACCAATAATGAACTTGTAATTTACATATTAATAAAAGTGAGTCATCTTCACTTTATGTACAATCTACTGTGTTATCTGTGCCCTTTCTTGTTTTGGGCTTATAAAGAATGTATGTGAATGAATGTGTGTAGAATGAGCTTCTAGGGCTTCAGAACTACAGCAGCAGCAAAATTTGCATATCTACATAGGTTACTCCATAGGCCAGAATTCTTCTTTTATGTGTGTAACTTTTCACTTCTGTTTCATTAAAGTTCATTCAAACCCTTTGTCTTTTTCCTTCTGCTGGAGTACCTCCCAAACCTGAAAGTTCCCAGTTGATTTGTGCATGGGATAAAGGCTTCCTGCATGGAGGATGCTTCCCAGGATGGTGTTTGTATATATGTTTTATGATGTTTTTCTTGTCCCATAGCTTCATGTTGGTTAAACCCTTTTCTTCCACCTGGATACAGAAAGATACTGAGGTTAAGAGTCAGTGGCCTAGTTATTCATAATTCCTTATAATTCTGCGTTATGCTTACCCGGGAGCCTGAATCTTTCCTGAGTTAGGGTCAAAGGGCTCTTCTTCCTATCTGAAACAAAGCCTCTCTGCTAACCAGGACAGCATGCTGTTGCTGGCTTTCTGTCCTCAAGACGTATGCTTAAATCAAATGTTGGTGTAACACACCATATACATTTGTATCTGCCAGTCTCCATCGTCTCTTTTTCTTCTTTAACATGCCTCTAAACATAATTACAGCTTGCCTTTCCATCCTGTTTAACAGAGAACATTTGGCTGTGCTGATCTGGCATTTGTGTTCTGACGTAGGGCCTTCCAGGTCTAGCAGCAAACGTTCTGCGTTAAGAGACCCTGCCAAAAAGAAGTTAGTGTGCTGATAAACAAATAGTTTTGTTTCGGCACAGCGAAGTGTTAAGTTTATACTGTTCATTCACCCCTTGCTTTATTAGTGTTGAGTTAGGCTATGTTTCGATAAGTTCTTTTATTAATTCCTCAAGACAGTAAATTGAAAATGTCAATAATATTTGAATTGTACAATATTTGAATTATAAATATTTGAGGTTTTTAAAATGTGTTATAAGAACTCCCAGTTGTCCTACCTCCAAAAGATATTTTAGTCCAGTATTATTTTACCTTTCTGATATACAAGAAATGTCTTTCAGTCGTTTCATGCCAGAATAAATCTTCTAAGTTTATTTGTGCAGACTGTATTTTAATATAAGGAGTTCAGAAAAAAAGAAAACCAACCTTTGGGTGTATTTTCTCAAAGGTAGGTAAAAGAAGTTTCTAGCTTCAACAAAACTTCTGGATCAGCATGGAAATAGATGCAAATATGTGCATACTCCTCTGTTACTGATTCCACAGACCACAAATCAGTGGCTGAGAGCTGCTTATTAGACAGTGAGTTTGCTTGGATAGATGGTTCATGTCATATAAAATTGACCCACTAAGTATTATGAAAAAGCTAGCATGCTTGGACATAGAAACCCAGTCTGGGAAACATTATAATCTATTCTATGTGCGCCTTTAGGCTGTTGAGATTTGTTCTTGGCCTGCAGCAATTAAAATGCACTACGATGGTTTTCAGTTCCAAAAGAACATCTGAATACATGTATAGGGTCCACAGGGCTGTGAAAAATTAGAAGCCTTTATGCACTTGTAGGTGTCTAAACTCCTGTTGTTGATGGACAGCTTGTCAGTACTGCCAATGCTGTCCACCTCTGAAGAAAACACCTAAGGCTTGATTCAATTGCACGTACATGACTGCTCAGTATAATCTGAGGTGCTCCACCAGACTCCAAGTGGAGTCTCACGAGAACAGAGGGGCAGGATCCTCCTTTGACCTACTGGCCATGCTTCTTTTCATGCAGTCCAGGATACTATTTGACTTCTTCCCCTTCTCTCTTTGATCGTTTGCATTTCTTTTATTCAATATCCAGGCATTTGATAGGGAAAACACAGTATACGAGGCTCGAGATTTTGGTTCATTTGGCCACAGCCCAAGAAGCCATCTCCTTTTGCCTTTTACCAGAACACAACCTTCCTCCACGTCTGCTAGTCTGGTTGTCTGCTGCAGCTCTCTTACGGTTTATTATCAGGCAAGTAGCTGGGGGATTTTCCTTAAGAAGGGGAATCTTCAGGGGGACAGAAGAAAGGCTCAATTTTCCTCAGGTTAGCAGATAGAGATGGATTCTCAGGTACTTTGAAATATAAAAATAGAGATATTCAATCTGTATCTTGCTTCAGGCATTTCAAGTACAGAGAAATGGCAAGACCATGTCAGATTACCCTTACAGTGTAGACAGAGGTTTCAGGAAGAAAAGATCATTCCTCACTCTCAGTCAAATGGAGACATTTTCCACCCTCAACTGGTTACTTATCTCATTCACTCTGTCGCCAGATTGCAGGGAAGGGATGCTAATATGGGTGTTAGGGCATGTTTGTGTGCTTGTATATATGCTGCTGTACACTTGTTCAAGCTGCTGGTGAGTGAATCAGTGCTTGGCTGTATTAATCAGTGCTTGGCTATCATGCCCAGAAGCTTTACATGTGTTTTCTGAAAAAGATTTGAAATGCTATTTAGCCCAGGAGTAAAATCCATATCATTTGTCTGATACCACAGCATAGGTTTCCTGCACCAGGAACTACTTCTCTACTGTCTTCCTTTCTTTCTGATGGGCTCTAAGTGCCTGCATGGTAGGAATATTACTCTGCGGACAGCACATTATGAGTTTCAAAAGCAGAATGTATTCCACTTGCCACCTAATATAAGATTAATGAAGGAAAGTAGTACCTCCTGCCCTGGGAGAACAGAATCATCTGAAAGAAAGTAAAATTATGGGTCATACAAAACATTGACAAAATAGGCTATCAGAGCCTGCCAGGAGGAGCTAATGGAGAAAAGAGAGGTCTATGACCTTGCTGATTGTTGGACACAGAGAGCTCTGAGTTAGCATGACCTGAGCAGGCAGTCCAGATGGTACAAAGGTGCAGGTCAATGCTGCATAGATAGAACCAGGTTGGCACCATACCTGAGCCACCTGTATAGATGCAGAACTGAGCTAACTTCCTTGGAAACAGCTCAGGTATTTTCACATTGCACTTTACAGGTCGTAGAGGTGGAGGTATGAAGTGCCAATGGGTTCATCTGCAATCCTAGTGCCAATAATATACCTGGGTGTAATCAAGAGCTGATTACATTAAGTATTTCAAAGAGGACAGACAAGTACATTAAGTATTTCAAAGAAGACAGACAAGATTGTTTGGGTTTTGTTGTACAAAAATAGTTCAGAATTTGGGATTTTACTGTAATGCTGAGTTTCATTTCACATAGGTCTTGTTGAGTTTTACTCTTGAATATCACTCTGACATTAAAGAAAATCATTAGACATTGCCCATTCTTCTTTAAAGGCCATAAAGCAATCTATAGGAAAAGGGAAATAAATGTTACAGTAAGTTAACTGCATAGTGCGGTTATGGGAATCCTGTCAGTTCTAATGTTATGACCCTTGATTAATCTTTATAACAGAAAGAAAATAAGTACTAATGAGTTTGTTTATTAGCATTTATATGATTTTATAGTTGCATTTAATTCTTAGAATGTTAATTACAATCTGTGATTAATCCCTCTCATGCTGAAAAGATTTTACTGGCAGCTATGTCTTTAAGACTTTGCATTGATTCACATGTAATTTAAGTTGACAAGGACTCAGGCGGTATAAAAGGGAACAAAGAGCCTAGTTTCAAGGTCTAATTTAGTTGTGGCTTCTGTATGGCTGATGCAGGACTGAGTGCATGTACTTTGATGATAACATTAAATCTCACCACTCCCTGAGTGAGGATTGAAGTAATTAGCAAGGCTTAGTGCCAGGAGGCAATGCAATTCACCATGGTTGAACCTAATTCAAGATTTATAGAGTGAGAGTTTCAGTTATTTGTGGGTTTTTAGGCTACTGATTTTTCTGCTTTGAAGGCATTCTGACAACCTGTTTATTTTCATATATATGTTCTGTTTAATAGATACAGTTCCTACCTGGGTTCTTATCTGAGACCTCTGCAGGCTTTTATATTGCAATACAGGGAGGAACTCTGAAGTTCCAGTTACCTGTTCTTTGAAATGGATGCAGTGATTTCTCTTTCATGATGGCAAGGGAAAGCAGAGGCAGTAACACCAGTTCATAGAAAACCTTATTTTTTCCCTCATTACTTTATAGCATAGCGTATGCTGTGCAATTGTTAAGAGCAATTTAAAAGTACTTCCTGTAGTTCCCAGAGCTAGTAGGAATGAGGTATTGAGTCTGGCGTTGGCAGGGGTTAGACTGCAGGTCAAAAAGGTTTAGTGTAGATGGTCTGTGTATACACTAAAGTCTATACTAGGCTCTACAAAGCGCTGACTCTTTCCCCAGTGGAGAGGTGGCACTCCTCAGTTTAGTTTGGTGGCATCCAGCATTCTTGTTCCCGGCAACTCTGACACTTGTATCTGAACTGAATGAAGATGTGAAATTTTGCAGTTTCCTACTAAAATATTATTGCAAAGTGCACAATTCTTGAAATAACAAGAAAGCTTCATGTAGGCACCTTGTTTTGTCATTTGTAATGTAATTATCTAGATTAATATAATAAAAAAAGCTTTACTATTCCTCCAAAGATCAAAAGAAATTGAAATTATGCCTTTACACTTTTCAAGATCATACTGTTTGTTCATTTTTTGTTGAAAGGGGGGAAAAAGTGAAGGTATTTGCATAAGATATTTTTAGTTTGTTGAATCACCAAAAACTTAAGGCCTGCATCCTTTGTTTAAGCTTTGCTTAAATGGCTCTGTGGTGTAGATGCTGATTAATAGAAGGAAAATAAAGGCAGCAGCTTGCCTGTTTGTTTGTGAGGTTACTTTTCTAGCAGCAACGAATGATTTTCCTCACACATACTTATATAGGTTATTGCTCAAACATACAACTGAAAGCGACTATATGAAAACCAGTGTGTGTATCTTTCAGGGATAATAAAGGCATTTCCATCATCCATGAGTTTGGGATGGTTTGTGTGATAATCTCCCAACCACTCAGATGTGCATGTGCATTACTGGGCAATTTTTCAGATGTGAGACACCAGCAGATTTAGTCTTTGCACTACTCCATGTGATATATTCCTTTGACTCATCTTCAAGAGAATGTCTTGGTGTTTAGTTATTTGCTTAATACCTAAGTTGTGAAAGATGCTCCAGGCGATGACATCCTTATGTGTAAAGTGCCAAAGCTTTTATTTATTTAGCGTGACGTAGTGTTAATATAATTTAACTCAGATCAGACAGGGAGCGGGAAGGCCTGTAGGGAATCTGCTCTGCAGAGGAACTTCCCTGTCTTCACACTTTAAAGAAGTGAAGTGCATATCCCATTATTTGGTTGGCCAGCCAGGATTTTCAGTGTGAAACAGCTCAGCATGAGCTCGGTGTGATTTGCTCACAGGAGCTCGCAGTGAGAGGCTGTGATTCGAACTAACTCACATATGCAGAGCATAGGAGTATCCTCACGAGAGCTTGTCAAGGCATTTTTGAGAAGTTTTCTTTGAAATGCAATACACTGGTTAGAAAACAAAAAGTTTCAGTAGTCCAAGATAAATTTTCCAGTCCGAGACAAAGAGAGAAGCATATGCCATTAAGGTAGGAATATCTCTGTGGTTGGTCCAAGTCAAGCACAGCAGGCTGTAAACACTGGTCTGCGGCACTCAGACTGAGTAGCCTATTCACCAGTTATCTAGGGGATCTTCCTTCTTTCTATTTCTCTTTCTTTTAATAAAAGTTTCAGTTTTGCAAAATGTACACAACTAGAAACGGGCCGTGCCTTCTCTCCTACCACCACCTGAATGCATTTTGTCTTCTCTCCCACTCAGCTTCAAAGCTGCCTGCTGACTATCGCTATAAATCTTGGCCCTAATGGTTCTTTTTCTAAAGGCTGTTAAGTAATTGCAGGGAGTTTATACCATGTTCTGGAGCAAATGATCCAGATTCAGCTGACTTGACTTTTGCCTTCAATGTTAGGAGCACATAGTCCACAATTACAATTCACTCAAAAGCCAGTGGAGAGGGAAAACTGCTTCCAAAGGATGATTAAACCTATCCAAAACCAGTTACCGCCAAGGAAGCTGGTCTTTCTACTGATTACAAAAGAGAAAACCTGGAGAAAGCCTAGGACCCCAGCTTAAATTAGAGTCGTAACTTCTAGACATCAAAATCTAGATGAAATGTCTCCCAGAGCAGGGTTTCCCAAGAGTGGAAAACCCCTTTAAACTGTCAGAGAAGGGCATTGCAGGACAAGTAAGTAACAGATTAATCTAAATTCAGACTGGAGAGCAAGCTAGCTGATTTAATACTCCTTCTGAGTAGCTGGTATGTATACTGAGCATAGTAATCTCTTAAATAGCTTTATTAAATGAGCACAAAAAGAAGTTGGGGAATTGATTTATAGATTTTTAACTGGCAAAATGTTGAAATTAACATAAGGAGTTAATAAGTACTTGTAGAGGATCTGCCAGCAAACATTTCCAACATAGTTAACATACAGAGCCCTTCAGCGTTTAAATCTTAGCACTGTGATTTGAGAGCTTTCTGACTGGCATGCAGTCCTCCTTCTCAGCTGTTCCCTTCCGTGAGGCTAGAGGGGAAGAAGAAGAGAGCCATGGATGTATGTAGGGTCCAATCCTTCTTTTTTTTCTTGAGAAGCTAATTTTTAAGGTATTTTAAAATTATTTTTCCCTCATTCTGTGTTTTCCAGCCTATGGCTTGTGCAGAATTGAAATTGATTTAAATAGTAATTACAAAAAATCTTGCGTTGAATTAGAAAGTTAATTGAAGTAGAAAGTTAAATTGTAAAGAAATCTTGGATAATTTCTCTTTTTTTAATGCACAAATGATGTATTTGTGCATTAAAATGGGAAATAGATTTCCATTAAGACAATTTTGTGCTGAACTAAGTTGGGCTTTTTTGTTTGGTTGGGTATTTTTAAAACCCCAAACTTTAAATATTGTCTTGATTCTTTTGTTGCTAAACATAAAACAGATGACTCAAATATATCTCATGCAATTATAGCTGTGTTGGCCCACTGCTAGCTTTTAAGGACATTCTTGGCTAACAGTAAGAAACAGCTATGTATTTCTTCTGTGCTCTAACGCTAAAAGAACAAAAGATCCTTAGTTATCTGTATCTCTTTCCTGCAGGTTTATATCCTTATCTGGCATTTCAGCATTACGCCTGAATATGCTTTTGTACCTTTGTGTGTAAAAAAAGATGAACAAATTATACACTGTGTCTTAATTCTGCTTTCTGCATTTCCCTGGCTCTAGCATCCCTACAACTCTGTGTATAAGAAGCATCATCTTGCATTTGTGTTGTGTGGAAGTAATCAGTGCACTGAACTATGAAAGGCTGGGAGCTTATTTAAAATTAATTCTATCAAAATAGCATCTTGCTGCAGTGAGGAGACAGATTGTTGTATCTTGAAAAATCTTTAGCTGAAGTAGAAGAAAAAAACCCTGTTTCTAGCTGCATTCTTTTACCTACAAATAAAATGCTGCATTTTTCAGTGACACAGATTGAAACTTTAAACAGCACAACAGGCTTTAAGATTTTATTCATCTTGTCTTAGAGACATTGAGTTGCATCTTGAACAAATCAAAATCAATGCTGGAAGTCCCATTGTGAAGTATGCTTTGAAGAAGTAATAAATACTCAAGCTCAGGGAGTATAAAAACATATATATGCAATGAACCATCCTAAGAACTAAAGGGATTTTAATGGGATTGACCTCATATACCATCTTTGTAAGTCTTCTTCGTGGGATGTATGCTTTATTTTACAATTGGGAATATGGACATGTGGGGCCTCGTGTTCAAATGAACTCAGGACCTGCAACTGGAGCGTTGTAAAAGCAGCATCAGCTTCCGTAATGTGGCTTTTTACTCAACCACATATTGTATAATGAGAGTCGCTGGGTGCTGCAGACTGGTCTTAATTGTGGGAGCATTTGGAAAGAGATCTGTTTGTAGAAGAGTAGTACAAGAGGATGAGTAATGTTGATGGAAGTCCATGAGAATTTCTTCTCTGCAGAGGAAGAGGTCTAGACCATGAGTGGAGGAGCTTCAATTGCACACTCATTGTATTAGTGTGAATGTTACAGCTGCAGCCCATTTTTGTCTCTCCCAGCTTGGCAGCTGAGAGAACTGCCTGAGAAGTGTTATGCGGCCTGATGTCTATTTGTTTTTACAGACAAGGGGGAAATAGTCCTTATTTTCTACTTTATGTACAGACAAAGCTAGCAGGTGTATTTCAAAGGTGATCTGTCATTTTATTTTGTTTCTCCTTGTGTCTTTTTCTTCAACAACTCACATCTCCTAAATGGATCTGTGCTATCCATCACAGTCTTACGGAGCTCAGTGAGCAGTTCCATTATTCATTTGCCTTACTTTTATATGGTCCTATGGAAATTAGTAAGGGTTTTTTTGGACCTACCTAGTCCCTTAAACAAAATGGGAGCTGGGAATAAGAAGTTTACTTCTTGCTTTAGAAATGTATGCTCTCTGAAGGGAGTACCAACAGTCTGATCTTGCTAGATATTCACTCCCTATCGGTGTGAGAGCCTCAGTTTGTCAAGGCTTCAGTAAGCTCTGAAGGTGCAAACCAGCTTGCAGTATCAAGCCTAGAGCATCTAGCAACAGGTATTTATTTTCCCATTTGTTCTATTTCTCAACATTAGTTTATAAGCCTTGGAACTTCTTGCATAAGAGGAAAATCACAAATAAAATATGGCTAGATGTTGATTCTTTCCCTCTTTCAGACATTTGCCTGTACAAACCTCTTTTTTTTGCTTTTGTCAGACATTCTTTTGGGAATTAAGCATATTTTGCTTTCTACACCTGCTGCTGGCATTTTCTGATCTGAAGTTCATGTGATCTCTTAGTGCAATAAGCACTTCTCAGCAATATCATTTTGAAGATGACAAATGGACTCATCAAAAGGGAGCCAGTTGAGCAAAGCAGCATGGGTGTAGTGTGAGTCAGGGGCCAAAAACCAAAGAGCTAACCTAGCAAACCAAGCTGTTGGGAAGGTACAGTTGATGCAGATCACACTTTGGGATCATCTTTACTATTGTGGTTTAAGCCTGATCACACAGTCTCTCTCTCACTCCCCCACTTCCTCCCCCCAGCTCCTGAAGGGATGGGGGGGAGAATTGAAAGAATGCAACTCCGACGGGTTGAGATAAGTGCAGTCCAGTAACTAAGGTATTACACAAACCACTGCTGCTGCCACCGATAATAACAATGATAAGGGAAATAACAAGGGAAGAGAATACAACCGCTCA
>WYDI02006134.1:0-12054 GCA_009867235.2 Psittacus erithacus | reverse complement strand
TGAAAGTCAAAAACACAGCACTGCACCAGCTACTGAGAAGGAGAAAAATGACTGCTGCTGCTGAACCCAGGACAACTATGAAGTTACTTTTTGATTGGAACTTTTGAAACTTTGGCTTATAAGCACAAGTAGAAACTCTGATGTGCCTGGTGTGGTTCCGCCTGTTCTCCTGCACCAACTTCCTGGTTGAAATTTCTGCTGCACTGTAGATTTTCCCTTCTTTCCGAAGTGTCTTAAGCTACACTAGGACAGCACTACTTTAAACGAGTGCCTCCTCCCAGGTTAACCATTAGAATCATTCATTTACTGCAAGTAGCTTAACACTTTTGTGATATTATAACAGTATTATAATAGTGTTAAGGTAATAAAAGGAGCATTTTGCCCAGAGGCCTTTGTTCACACTGAGTTTTCCATCTGCAGTAAGACCTCCTTTGAACTATGCCTTTGAAAAGTAGGTCAGACCCACCTTTAACGGTGACTTGTGATTCTCTGTAACTTTGGTCACTGACAAGGATTAAGACTTCTTGTTACATTCATAGCCACTAGCTTCATAAATATCTTATAGCATACTTATACTTTTTTCATATGCATTATTTTAGTTGCATTACAGTTTAGCAATTTACCATATTATGTGCTTAAGAGGTGTATTTATATTCCTTGAAGTCTCTGGCTTTTCAGGCATGTTATCTTTGCATGTCTTTAGATTTGCCCTCATGCTAGCAGAACAGCAAGAAGCTCTTCTTTGTTTCATTCAATTATTCTTTAGTTTATAATCATATTATTCTATGATTTGGCCTCCAGTCTTCAAAACAGTCACCACCACTTTATAGTATTGGCTTCCTTTTCTCAATGATTTTGAAAATTCTGTTAGGGACATACAATAACATTAGTGGGTTTCATGCTTCCATTTCTAAAAGACATGAAATCTTTTTAAGAAACAAATTATGGCTATTTGTGTTCTCCAGATCCATAAGACTGTAGAGAGCTTGGAGTGTGGGTATAACATTAACTGCTTTAGACCTTGCCAGTAAACCTAATTTTGACTAAATTACTTATGGCATTTCATATCTTTCTGGCATGCTTACAGTTTCACATTCTGTACCAAGATGAAACTTATTTCTCTTAGAAGTCAGGCCCTTGACAGAGCATGCAGAACCTGCTGCTTGTCTGCTGTAGCTAATATCGGCAGCCCTATAAATTAGGTTCATGTTTTGTGAATAGTAATGGTTTAAGCCAAAAACCAAAGTGAGCTGACTCCTGCAGTGAGCTACAGTGCTACTGCCCCACTGCCAGATTACTGATGACATCTTCTGCATTTTTTTAACCATGGTCCTCTGTATCAATAAAAGCTCACAAAACCAGATTCAGACATATCCCTTCCTTGTTTCATTCCAGCTCAACAACTAGATTCAGAGTATTATTATTCAGAACATTTTGTGTTAGATCTTTTCTTGTCTAAATGTTTTTCAGTGTAACATTATTACTAACACCAAGAAATAGTTAATCTTCTGATCTTTATGTGGTGCTACAATAATTTTTATGAGTAGCTGCGCTGTTGAATTTTCTGGATATTTATTCAGTAAACCCCTAGAAATTACAGTTTTTCAATGTTAAGATCAAAGACATTTCATTTGGGGGGAAAAAGCTGATTCCATTAGAAAATCTAGCTATTATCCAAGAGAAACAACACAATTCTAATTTTAAATTCATTTTGATCTGCCTTCCATTGAGACCAACCCAATGCTCAAATCACTGACAACTAGTCTAAATAAGGATGGCTGCTGAATTTTCACAGAGCCAAGAGTCACAGGACGCATGCTGCATGATCTAGGGGGAAGAAGGAAGGCAGGAGGGAAGGGAGATGATAGGAGCCAATGGAGCTGGGTTAGATGTGCAGGTATTTCCAGGGGGATGCCAGTGTTATGTCCCAGTTTGTAACTTTGGACTATTCATAATAGTCAGTAATGGAGGTGTTTGACATGGAAGCAGATCACAGCCAGCGTGGAGGGACTGGCGGCAAGTCAGCTGCTTGTAAGCTGTCCTGGTGCCGCTACTCAGTGTTTGTAGGTTGTACCTTGCGGTTGACACCATGCAGAGGTGTATTTTTCCCACATTTCACAAGGCAGTTAACCTTGACCTGTTCACAGCCTCAGAAGGAATACCCATTACATCTTGGGTCATGACCTGGCAGCAGTACTGATGATAGTCATTATGGGCAGGATTAAAGGCCAGTGTGTGCTCCTCTGTTCCTTCTTCTTGTGTACCTTCACCCAAACTGTAGGTGAAATTTTAGGTTAGGGAAAGCATCAAACTGCCTCCTCTCAGAAACAGTGAATACAGAGAATCACACTTTTTTAGCCAAAAATAAACCATCTTACAGTCAGCCCGGCCCCCTGTGAAGAAGCAGGGGAGGTTTGGTGGGGGAAACACACAGCAGCATATGAGAGTGTCAGCTGTGTCTATAGTCAGAGGGAGGCAGTACCCTCTGCTTGCCCTGCTGCCAGAAACTACTGACGCTGTTCAAGGGGCTCAGAGGCAGCAGTAGCGCTGGCCGATGCACTCAGATCACATCAGCTAAACCTAGAAGGTGTCATTCCCAATCCCCTAAATCAGCTTGAGGCGTGGTTGAAATGCACTGCTGCTGGGTGGCTGTGCATGCCGGAGGACATCCCCCTTCAACTCCCTTGCAGCAGCCCTAGAGCTGACTCTGCTGTTTGTGCAGCGCGAGGGGAATCAGCCTTGTGAATTGATCTGGGTGAAAATCTTCTGGTTTCTTGTTATTTTTCGTCTTTCCAGCCAGATCAGTGTCCAGCCCAGCTCAGTGCAGAGGCGCACAGACACCTAGCACAGCAGGGTGGGTGAGTGGACCAGGCTGTTTAATCTGGTGTTGCTGAATAAGAACCATGTTCTGTGGGAACTTGGCCCATTAGCTTGAACATAAATGACAATGCAGCAGATCCTTTTGGGATCAGAGAGAACACAGGCTTTTTAAGGCCAAAATCTCCTTTGAATATGCCAACCTGTCCCATCCTTATGCACTATTAAAAAAAGCTTTCTGCTGCTTTTTAGCATTTGTTTCTGTTTTATCCTTTCTCTGAGCTTCACATACATTTGTGAAATATCAGGCGATCTGGTTTCTGTTCACAGTTTGGTCTTTAGTGCTAGGAAGTGATTCTCAATAATCACCCGACATCAATAGATAACAGTATGCTACAGCTAGAGCAGATCAAATCTTTGGCCTTCTCCTTCTGTGATTTTCTTAAATAATTGGCATTTCTAGAACAGTATCATAAGCTGCCACATGTATCATTTCTTTAATATAAAGCCTCCTAGAGATAGCGTCCATCTTCCTGAATAACCTCACATATAAATACAGTACAGCTGGAGAAAAGTTACTTCAAAAAATAATCAACTGAAGGTTAAAGCTGTTCGTTTTATCATGGAAAACACTTTTTGTAACTCTGGGATGTTTATAATAGTCAAACTGTATCTGATATGTCTGTATTCAGGGTACACACTAACATGTATTGTCTATGTTCTGCAGCTGTATTAGCTACAGCAGATGAAAAGAACCTCAGTTGAAATGCAACCAGCCCAAAAATTTGTATCAACCAGCCATGGTATTTGTTAGCTGGAGTCTTCATTAAGTATAGACTCAATTCTGGCTCTGGGGATCAATATAGCTCTGTGGGGAGGGAGCACTTAACGTGTAAAATGGTCAGTGTAGAATCATAGGTGAAGTTCACTTGACTCACTGAAGTCTTTTCCATAGCATCCCGCAGAGCTGGTTCAGCTGTCAGTCTCCCAGACTAATTTGATTTTAAATACTGCTTTTCTTCAACTGTTTTTTAATGCATTTTACCAGTGTTGTGATGGTGTTTTTTCCGAATAGGTGCCTTCATTAATAAATAACATTTATTAGCATAATTACGTCTTTTAAGATGAGATGTAAAATATGCCACGTATGTCATATACATATGCTGCATACATACATATACATGCATACACGTACTTGTAACACTTAATAACATACTAATGTAATAAACACTGCAGAATGGAGTAAGGTACAGAGATTTCTGAGCTTAGTAGCGCAAACCAGCCATGCAGAGAAGGGAGGCTCCTGGACCTCAGTATCTGGGTGAGGTAGCGCCTAGCAAGAGAGTTCATTCGAAGGTTCAGCACAGCACCAGTGCTCTGGAGATCTCTGTGCTGACATAATTATATTACTTCTCATTCTGAATTCACTCAGTGCCTGCTAAGGCAGCATCTTTGTGCTGCATCCACTACAGACCTGCCCTCCTCACAAAGCCTTGGAATTATAGTTTTGCAGTTTCACTAGGGGAAATATAATGGTAAAATAAAAGAGAAGCAGCTATGACTGCTGCTGATAGTGCAGCACTTATCATAATGCCTTCCTTGGCTGGGAATCTCAAGTGAACAGAATCCCAGAGCAGCGGTAGGCACTGGGGGAAGATGCAGAAAACCTTCAGCTCTTTTCCAAACCCCAGAAACAAAAGATAAAAAGAGAAACAAAACATATTCAATGAAAGGGAATCCAACAAAATGAGGCACTGAGTTATCACTTTGTAATAGCAATAGCAAAATATTCTCCCCTTCCCTCAAAAAGATTGGAAATAAAAAATGATGGAAGGAGGAAACCAGAAGATTAGGAAGAGGTGGATATTCCCAATTTGGTGCATGGGGAGTCATGTGCATGATTATCCTGTGGGCTCTTCATGATGTGTAAGGGCATCTGTGGCTTTTCCAGGTGAGCTTCTAATCCACTGCAGCTTCACCAGCTCCTTGCAACAGCCCAGCCAAACAGAGAAGTTCATCCATAAGACTTTTTATAGAATGATAGAATCACAGAGTGGTTTGGGTTGGAAAGGACCTTAAAGCTCATCCAGTTCCAACCCCCTGCCAGATGCAGGGATGCCTCACACTAGACTATTTCACCCAAGGCTCTGTCCAATCTGGCCTTGAGCAGTGCCAGGGATGGTGCATTTACCACTTCCTTAGGCAGCCTGTGCCAGCAGCTCAGCACCCTCACAGAACTTCTTCCTTATATCTAACCTGAACTTCATCTGTTTAAGTTTAAACTCATTTCCCCTTGTCCAATCACTACAGTCCTTTTAATAACTCACCAGTCCTCTTAATAGGTCATCTGGTGATTGAACAGCTGTATCCAAATGGCCTTAGTGTTGATGAAACGAGAAAGTTGGGGCTGTTCAGCCTGGAGAAGAGAAGGCTGCATGGAGACCTCAGAGCAGCCTTCCAGTATCTGAAGGGGGCTTAATAAGGATGCCGGGAAGAGACTCTTCATCAGGGACTGTAGTGATAGGACAAGGGGTAACTGGTTCAAACTTACACAGGGGAAGTTCAGGTGGGATATAAGGAAGAAGTTCTTTACTGTGAGATTGGTGAGACACTAGAATGGATTGCCCAGGGGAGTTGTGAATGCTCCATCCTTGACGGTGTTCAAGGCCACGTTGGACAAAACCTTGGGTGATATGGTTTAGTGTGAGGGGTCCCTGCCCATTGCAGGGGGTTGGAACTGGATGATCTTAAGGTCCTTTCCAACCCTAACTATTCTATGATTCTATAAGTGTAAGAAGGTTCTGCATCAGAGAATAAAAGGAAATAGCCCATGTGTGGGACCTCCTCATCATACAATAGCAGGAAGGATGACTCTTTCAGAAAAGACATATCCTAAAAAGATAGAATGTAGACCACAAGTAGGAAAAAGAGAGATTTAGATGAAATCCAGGGATGCATAAAAGTAGATAACTGAACCAAAAGTATGTATGTTTCTAAAGGTGATCTGAAAATTGGAGGAAGAACTGGACTGTGGAAGTGAGCCCTAATAGGCATATTACAAACCCTGGTGCTAAAAGCATAAAAAAGACATTAGAAACACGTCAGATAAATAAACTTTGTTAACACGTAATGTAAGAATCATTTGTTTTGGACTGAAATGGATAGAGTTCCTTGGCGAAACAGAAAATCATAGTGTTGTAGTACCACCACTCACCTACTTCTCATATTATTCTACCTTGGGCATCTGCTGTAGGCCTGGTGCCCATGAGTCTGCAAGATTGGGGCTGGGTGGACATTCAGTTTAAGGCAGCAAAGCTCTCTTCTGATTATGACTTTGTGGGCCTCTAGAAATGACTAATGAGCAAAAAGTACAGATCATAGAGTATATTCCAAAAGGAGCTATGTATTACTGGTTCTTCATTAAGTGTACTCAGGCTGCAGGATTACAGAACCTATCAATTATCAATGAAGAGATTGCAGTTCCATTATTTACAGTAAAAAATGTGCTCTGTAAGTATGCAGAAAACAGCAGTGAATAAAGGAAGCTTGGGGAAAGGCAATCCCCAGGCTGGAAAAAAGATTTAAAAAATATAAGGGAGGCAGCAACAGGGAAGATCCTTCCCTGGACGTTTTTAATGAGTCTGGACGTTCTATTTTGTTGTACCCTAAGGAGCATGACCCAGTCACTTCTGTGAGACAGGATAAGTCATGCAGTGGGCATTTTCCACTTCGGATCCTCAAAATTCTATTAAAGCAGAGTAGAAATGGTCACCTTTAGGGGTATGATGATGAATGAAATACCTCTTGTGATGTGTGCTCCTCCCTGATAAGAGTCCTGGCGTGCCGTTTCCTAAGGAGGTCACAATAGACACATTTAAATAGATTATGTATGGAGAGAATAACAAACAGTGTGGAAAATTACTTTTTGGAATAAGGTTTTAGTTAAACCTTTATGTCAGTATTAGCTAGAGATTACCCACAGGCTAGACAGCAGAAATGAGCCTTCGGGGAGATCTTAATCAAAGAAATGGCACAAATCATGTCACTGATTTTGTGGCCAAAATAGTAAGTGAAGAAACATAAAGGTCTTTATATGCTCTTATAGCAAGCCGACTGGTCAAGAGGGGCATGGAAGGAAAAGCAGAGACAGCTAGAGGGAAATAAATAAGAACAGAACTCCACAGGGCTTTGAAAGAGGCTTGAATGTAATGAGTTAAAGGAGAAACTCGAGGGAATGAGGGCCATTATTAAAGCACTAAGCAAAAAAAAGAAGTGATACTAACAGATGCATTTTTCAGACCTGGAGGTTAAAAACTGGGAGGTCAGACAAGATAATGCTGCAGCAGTCAGGAGCTCAAACAGAAACTGAACTCTAAGATAGGCAGTGAATTTCAGTAAGTCTGGGAAGTCAGGCAAAATGACTCAAAAGAAAGATCAGTTGCAAGTTCTCTTTAAAATGATGGAATGATCTGTCCCAAATTCTTTATTTGAAAAATACTTTTTTTCATTGATCCACGTATTGCAGCATTATTCTGAAAATTATTTAAAGTCTGGAATTCTGTTTGCCATAATCATACCCATTTACTGAGATCAAGTAGGTTTAAGTGGACTTGGAAGAAGAAATGCACTTAGTGATGTTTACAGAGACTAAGAAACATCTAGGTGTACTTATGGATAATTTCAGTAAATATGGAGATTCAAATGGGGCTTCAGTTAAATAATCTGAACTGAAACTGTATTGCTGTTGTATTCCAAAAATGTGGAAAGATGGGGTATTTGTTTTCCTGTAAGAACTGTGGATCTCTTTTCCTAATATGCAGCTTTAGAATTATAATAACACAAAAATATGGCTTTTAATGTGCCAGCATAGCTTTTTCTTATGATTCTTTGAATTCTATTAGTTCTGCTCCATGGCAAGAGCAAAAGAAAAGCTGATGAGCTGGTGACATAATAGGCTATCTCTGCCAGATTGTCATAGTTGCACTGCAGTAAAAGAAAATCACAGTCAGTGATTTATGAGGTTACCAGTCTTTTCAATTTACACTGATTACAAAAAAAGAAAACGAGTAAAAAATCCAAACAGTAAAAAACCCCAGTCTGGCTTTAAAATTGCACAGTGAATTCCACATCCAGATGAAAACATATGTTAACTCAGGAAACAATGTCGTTGTAAGGTTTTAGTTACCAGCTTTTTTTCTGATCTTGTTTTCCTTGGCCTCTTTTCATCTGATACCATTGTACTTCAGGCATTTCTGTAACTATTGAACTAGTTTCACGTTTAGTTGTAGCTCTTGCTTTTCTTTGCCAAAAAGAAAATTATGCATATCGTCAAGAGCAAGAGGGCCGAAGAAAAAAATGCCTTTATTATGAATGGTATGAGAGGGATAATAGTCTCAATTACTTCCAAAGGCCCATCTTGTTTTCTTTCAAACAGTGCCAGTGTCTTTATTATTTACATTATAAATGGAGATTGGTAAATTCTAACCAGTAGCTACTCTGCTTTATTACATATTGTAGCCAGGGAGGAAAGGTTAATATCTGGACAGAGCAGGCAGATTAGAGGTTCGAAAAAACCTTTAGTTGTGATGTAAACCAATTATTATCAGTGAAATAAGGAAATAGTGTGAAACTCTGAGAACATTTTCATTTTTAATAGATTTTGTAAAGTAAATGAATTATAGAAGGGACAATGTAGGTGAGAAGGAAGCTACAGGAGCAATGAATTGATGGGAGCAGAGAAAGGAGTGAGTGAATGGCGTATGGGTTGCTAGTCACCTGCAGGACTTTTCCAAATGATATACTGCAGGACCTGTCTGAATGTAGCTAACAATCCATACCTAATCACCTTGAGACACATGCAGGGATCCTCTAAGCTTTTCTAGTATGGTGAACTTTTCCTGCCTATTTCATATTCTAGGAAGAACTTGCTCTGTTTTATGGGTATGAAATAGTATGAATAGGACTGCTGCTGTTGGATCTAGAGATAGGGGAACAATTCACTTGTATAAAATCATCATACCATTGCTTCTCTGTTATCTTTCTGCACACTGTTATTTAGCCTCTGAATTTTATTTAGAATAAAAGAAATGAATAATAATATTGAATGTGTTATCCACTTCCCAGATCTGGTTCTATGAATTCATTCTTGCAGTTCCTTCCTATGTTTTCCCTACATTTGCAAATCATTAACTATAGTTATTCAGTCTCTAAACTTTACCTAGGGAATAAGGACACAAGGACATTTCTCCCATTTGGAAGGGCTATGCTCCTGGAAAGGAGGAAAGTAGAGGTTAGTTCTACTTAAAAGCGCCCTTTAGGAAAGTCTTAACCAGTGTTTGTCTAGCACTTTTGTCCATAGTGATTTTAAAGTTGTGTTCATATGTGCCTATGATTTGACTTACAAAGAGCTAAGTATGCATCATTTCATTGAGATAGACCTTCACTTACTACCTGTGTTCTTCTTTTCCTCTTCCACAAAGAAAAGAGTAGGATTAGGGTAGATATTGTTGCTTCATTTACATTTCTTGATCTTTTCCTGTGGTAAGAGGAAGAGAGGATTGATGGATTTTTTCCCTTTTTATAGAAGAAGCTTGCACAAGCATTATAGGAGTAAGGAAAAATAGAAAAGACATTTTTTTCAATCTTTTTGTATTTGCACAGTTTAATTGGTGCTTAGATATCACAGAGATTATAGTTATGTAGGTAAGTAGATCTTTATTATGAACAGATAGGTATTTTTACAGTACATTTCCTGTTAAGGGCTGACCTTTCAAATTAAATGCTCAGAAATCCTACGCCACTGATTACCTTTTTTTTGTAGCTTTTACATCCCAGAAGGTTTTGCAAAGGGTGAAAATGCAGGTAAGTAATGGACTTTTCCCCACTACTATTAGGAAACTATTTATTTTTTGAAAGCATGAAGCAACGTTTTCAGTGGCTAGGATCTTCTGGTTAACTTCTTACAATCAAGCCATCATTTATATCTTGCTTTTAATGAATTGTGAGGGAAGATTTCAAGTACTTTTTCGGAAGTCTAGAAGTTCAGTCTGTGCATTACAAGAATCACATGCTTGCTTTATTTCATCAGCTTTTCTTTTTCATTTTCCATGCCCTGGCAAACTACAAAATATACACTTAAAACCATTCACGGTACATGGAACCACCGTAATGTCCCCCATGCTGAGTTTTGGTTATGTTGCTTCCATTGTCTAACAGCAGTTCTCTTTTTTTGCACTCATACTGAGAGCTGAAGGCAGATAAGTACCCAAAGTAATACTTCTGCACAAAGTTCTGTTTTTGAGTTCTCTGGTTTGGATTGTTAGTAGCTCCCTCCAGTGCTGTTCACAAAGGTAGAGGTCATTGTAACAGGTATGAGCCAAAAGCAAACCTTTTCATTCTTCTTAGGAATATCATCTGTGCTTGGATGCAGTAAAAGTGCTCTCAGATTGCAGCTTCAGCCATGGGTATAATTAGCCATCACGTGCTATGGACTGGAAAGTTAGTAGGTTGTATTCAAGAGCTCTAATTATTTAATCTTATCTTCTCTACATTATTACTACTTGAAAAAGTAATTCCGTCAGATGCTTCTGGGAGAATGTGAGCATAGAGTAAGCAATAAATTTAAGGATAGCCTTGGCCTAGTCAATATTTTTAAGTCTTATGGTCCTCACCTAATAAACTATAAAGATTGCAATGCCTTGGGAAAATGACTGGTCTTCTAATCTATAAGGTAATTAGCAAAAATTGTTTTCTATTACTTCCCAAAAGAACCAGCAAGTTGGATTTCCCTGTTGCTTACAATAAAATTACAGATCTCTCTAAACTTTTAAACCATCCATGCTGTGCAACCAGCTATCTTCTGAAGATGGGTTAGTAAAAATAACACAGAATAAAAGAATAATAAATCAGTATAAGAATAACACAAGTAACCTGAGAACTCACTTCCTTAATCTGAGAGTCAGATAGTCTAACTCTTCTGGAAGGAGGTGGATGTGGAACATGAAAGAATGTTAAGGTTGAAGGGCTGAAGAATAACATAGAAGAGACAGAGAATCCATACCTAGATAAAGAAACAATTTGAGCCAGCAGGGATAAAAAGCTTCTAATATGGGCAGAATGTCTTCTAAGAAAGGAAATAGACTTGAAGGTAAGGAATAAAATGGAACGAAAGGACATATTTATGATAGTAAAGGACAATTGAGGGAGAGATTAAAGAACTTCTGTAATTGGAGAGTGCAAAGGAAAACATACTTCCCTTGTAATCTAAGTCTAGTATATTGTGCTTATAATTGCTTTTTCTTCCTCTCCTAAAGCTGTGTTAATGTTAGAAGGCATAGTAACTTAGTGGGACAAGTTCTTTTGAAATCAGAATGCCACAAAAGCATGTAACAACTTTTTCCTGAATGTCATGGCAACGTTCAAAGGTTGTAATCTGGGTTTCCAAAGCAGGCTAAAGTAACAACATTATTTTGACCCGTAGAAGGCCGGTCAGAGAAGACTCTGATTTAAGTTTGATTCGCAATGAATATGGAAAGTAGTATTTTACAGTGCCTTAGAAGCAACAGGTGGATTCATCATACCATGTTAGTGCTGAATTTATTGGAGGATGACTTGTCATCTAGTCACCGCTGGACTGTGGTTCTGTCATGTGGGGCTGTTGGACAAGTCACCTTGCAGAAGGTCTGTCTGGGATGTTCAGGGCTCAGGACCCGGGTCAGCCTCATTCATATGCAAGCCCAGCCAGAAAAGAAGCTGTCTCCAACTTTCTGAGCCCTACCTGCACTCCAGACAGTATTAAACTCATCAAATTAGTTCATCTTGTCTTCAACCCTCCAGAAACAGCTGCCAGCACAATTGAACCTGTGTGACCATGCCTATATAGTGCTGAACTTGAGGACCCCATTTTTGCAGTTGCTTTGGCTACCACAAACCCCAGTGGTAGAAGTCTTTTGAACACACAAAATTTGAGGCCTTTATTGACCCCTCAAGTTTGCTTTTTACCCATCAGTGTGATTTTCTATACCAAGGAACCTAGAGACAAATAACTACTGTGATGATGAGATTTGTGGAAGTGCACAGCTTCCAGCTTCCAGCTGGAGACCAGTAATGAATGGTGTCCCTCAGGGATTGGTGTTGGGACCGGTCTTGTTCAACATCTTTTTCAGTGACATGGACAGTGGGATTGAGTGCGCCCTCAGCAAGTTTGCCAATGACACCAAGCTGTGTGGTTCGGTTGAT
>WYDI02006131.1:0-10197 GCA_009867235.2 Psittacus erithacus | reverse complement strand
TCTCTTCCCTTGTTATTTCCCTTATCATTATTATTATTGGTGGTAGCAGCAGCGGTTTGTGTTATACCTTAGTTACTAGACTGCTCTTATCTCAACCTGTGGGAGTTACATTCTTTCCATTCGTCCTCCCCATCCCTCCAGGAACTGGGGAGAGGAAGGGGGGGCAGTGAGTGAGTGCCTGCGTGGTTTTGAGTTACCAGCTGGGCTTAAACCACAACGCTCCTCTCTCCTGCACGTGCAAGCACACACATGCACCAGTGTGTGCAACACAGCAATTGCAACATACTCCAGATTGTGGCACTGAGCACTGAGCTGAGACCTCAGCCATTAATTAGCGCTCTGCAAAACATGTCACTGGGGAGGTGATGTTATGAAGTGGCCAGGCTGTACCAAAAGTGAAGGAGTGCTTCATTAAACAGATCCTGCTGCTTTGTTTGCTCACTGGATTATTCATTCAGGGTGATTTGTCACTGTTTTACCGTAGCTAGCAATTAGCAGCTTTTGGGGAAAAAAATACCAAACACAATTGCCTGTGCTGCTAGCAGGGCAGGAGAGTGTTATGTGGCTTCAGAAGTCCTGCAACATCTATGCCTCCTGCCTCCGACCAATGCATCCGTTAAAGTGGGGAAGCTGATTGCTGTCTTCGGAATACAGGCTCGGCTGTAAAAGCTCTCTATTGGAAGCAGGACTACGGCTTAAAACAGTGGCAAATATCCTTTCTGTCCTATCACAAAGGCAGGATTAAATTCTCAGGGTTTGGTCAGAGAATTACTTTACCTCAGACTGACGAGGGCAAGGAAGTAACAATGGCTGTGCATGTTACATTGCTGTGATATATTCCTCTTAAATGGTGCAGACTTCATTTCTTAATAAGATTTTATTTAGTTTCTGAAGTGCACTCATGTATAACTGCATTCAGACACACACGTTTACCCTCACCAGCGTGTGCATGTTTAATGCCAACTCTGTTAAATCTGCATTTTCCAAAGTTTCCCTCATTTAAAATAAAATATTGCCTTTTTCTGTGCTTCCTTGGCACATTTCCTAGACACAGGTGTTTCTGACCCCTTCAGGGAAAATGATACATGATGCTCCATCTGCTGCAGATCCCCAAAGGCAGTGCTGACTCCCAGGTTTCAGCGCTTTAAGGAAACTCATTTCCAGAGCTGTAATCACATAGAAACCATTACTTTTTGCCATCTACTTTTCTGGGATACACTGAAATGAAAGCAAACACACACAAAATTGGGGAAAGATCCCACAGAGCTGTCAGTCTTAGCTAGCAGTAGAAATTACTGCTCCAAATTTGGGGGGATGGGGAAGAGAAGAATATTGTCTGCCTCAGTATCTTGACTTTCCATAGCTCAGGATTCTTCTTTCCGGCTCTATCACTGTGCCTCCACCAAAGCACAGCATTTCTCCTCCTTATAATTCCCAAAAAAAAACCTGTTTCCTTTTTCTGTAGGTCGGTTCCACATCCCAGGATAGCCCCCTTGTTTCGTACACTTGGCCTCCTACCCAAATGGCTTTTATTTGTGTAATGGCTTTGGATTTCCTCACACTTGAGCATTACGCTGTTCCCCTCTGCAGGGATGTGCTTTTTCCCCTTACCAGCCCTGCATGGAAAGGCTGGAGCTGAGTGTTTTATCTGGCACACGTCTTGCCCTTTGCTTGCTCCCCCATAGAAGTATTCATGGGCAGACATGACAGCAGCAATCGCAGGGGAACGGGAGCAATATACAGTAAGAAGCAGTTGTAAGACTTAAGGAGTCCAACATAAGGATGCGGTTCATAAAATCAAATTGTCGTCCATAAGCTGGGCATAGGCAGAGCTTTAACAAATTGTCACATATGCTCACACCTCATGCACAGGCACATATGTGTGTGGAGGGCCCAAGGGTGATATGCTGAACTGCCCACACCATGCTGAGTAGTTTATGTCTGTTGCAAACAAGTCCTTATCTTCTACTGAATGGTTTATAACAGCCTGTTGCTACAGAGGCTGTTGCCCTTAGTAGTCCCAAATGTTTTACAGTGTGCGTTTAAGCTAACTGCCTGTGAACTTTTCTTGGTTCTCCATAACGGTGTTAGAAACACTGTGTGTCAAACTGACGTTGGCTCTAATAAGCAATTTATATAATAAGCTGGAAACCAACCACAAGATAAATAGAATCAGGTCACATATCCCAGCTGACACTAGGAGAGATGAAAATGTTAGCTACAGTAGTAATGGCTGAGTTTGGATATTATCCATCATTTATTTTTTGTCTGCCTCTTTGTTTCAGGAATGCATCATCTGATACAGTCATTTTAATACCATAAAGTTGTTCTGTTTATTGATAACCTTATAAAACAGAAGTTGGGACACCATAGCAATGAACAGGATAATGTTATACTAAGGGCAGGGAAAGTAACGAGACCAAATGGCTTTACTTAGAATGTCATAGGAGGTGCACTGGATGTAAAGAACATGAGTTAAAATTTAGGACTGCTTTCATGATGATTTAGTGTTTTCACCTTTTTGCAGATATCTGGTTATTCATTAGTTGTCCAGGCAAGAGACAGCGGAACCCCTCCTTTGTCTTCATCTGTGACAGTCAACGTGGACATTTCCGATGTGAACGATAATGGCCCTGTATTTACTCCAGCTAACTATACCGCTGTAATTCAGGTAAGTTTATCCTGCACATAAGAAACTTCCCTGAATTTCAAAATGCAAAAGCATTTGGTTTCAGTTAAGTAGCTTTTGGTGATTTATCTGCAAAAGATGTTTCGAGTGATCTTATCTGAAGGAAAGTATAAACGCACCTTTCTTAAGTCTTTGGTAAGTTTCTGTCTGCTGAGACTTCTTAACAGTCACACATTTTACCATTCATCCATGTTGTGCCAGGTACTCTGGCCTCAAAAAGTCTCAACTGGGATGTCTGCACTTTTTACACCTTGCTTCAGGGTGTGAGACTAAATGGTTAGTCAGTCATGATCAGACACAGTATCAGGCAGAGCATCATCCAGGTCCCTGGGGATGTCTCTGCTGCCCATCCATGTGGCACAAGAGGTATCAAATAAATGCTGCTTGTAAACTGCCATACTGAGCAGAGAGCATTTGGCTGAATATTCTTGCTAGTGAAACATGTTCTTTATGATTGTGATATATGTATCATTTTAATCCTTTTCTTTATACACTGTGTATATGTGTAAAGGAAAATAAACCAGTGGGCACAAGCATTTTGCAGCTGGTAGTGACAGACAAAGACTCTTTTCACAATGGCCCCCCTTTTACCTTCACCATCCTCACTGGCAATGAAGAGGAGGAGTTTACTCTGGACCCTCAAGGCATCTTAAGATCTGCAGTCATCTTCAAGCACATGGTGGCAACTGAATATGTGCTCTGCGTACAGGTACGGCTTGGCTATTGCATCTGCATAGAAACAAAACCCCTCATAGTGGTAGTTCATCTGTACATTGCCTGTATGGGTTGGTTTTAACTGAGTGTTTTCTATGAATAAATACCATGCATTCCAGTTTACAAGAACACAATATGGTATATTTCCTTTGATGTCCTTAAACCTAATTTCATATAAATATCAATAGGCAGCCAGCCACCTTTCCATTTTCCTCCACATGAAAAGAATTTCTTGAGCAGCAGCCATTACAATTTAAGATTTTCATCTTTTTTTTTCTGTAGCTAAGTGTGGAAAATAAGCAAAAATGCATTACATACTTATAAATACACCACAGAACAAGTGACAGCAAAATATTGTTCTAGGAAGGAAAATTGCTTCTGCTTTTAAGTCATAAATTTAATCATAAATTTTTGGATGCCTACCAAGAACTCATGAAATCACATTTCCAAGGTCAACTTAGCTTTTAAAGAATGTGAAAATAAGATATGCAATAGAAGTCCAGCTCAAACTTACCTTTAGAGTCATTGTTGGGGAACTTGTAACCAGGGTAATTTTGATTACAGAAAACTGTAAATCCAAAAGTAATTTGTCCACATTTCTCAGGCCTGCCAGAGAATATGTACTAGGGTTCATTAAACAGGCAAGTCTGGGGAATGAACAGCACCTCTTTATTGAAACGGGACATAGTCCTGTAAGCCAAGTCTGAAATGCAGGCTTTCTCCACTTGCTTTTCTGGGTTTGATTTCTGTAAACACAGCCTGTCTGCTCCTTTGCATTAACAGCATTTAATCCCAGCAACATCCTCAGATAGTTACAATTCAAAAACTATAAGCTCTGACACTAATTAACAGTTGAAATTAAAGTGAGTTTTACAAGTTTGCAATTTAATATTCCTGAAACCTATCTTTTGAACCTTGTAGGAAAATAAAATCCCTCACCATTCTTACCATGCCTTCATCCTGAAATGCCCTCCTTTCGGGGCAACCTACTAACCAAAGTTCCAGTACAGCCAAAATTTGGCATGAGAATTAAATTTAAGCAGCATCCTTTAGCTGTATAGATACAAGTATGTCATATAAATGAAATATTAGACTACAATGTTTGAGATGCGCCAACATGTTCAGAAAACCATGCTGTTGGATTCCAGAGGCCAAATTCCCAATATTATTTTCTTTAGGGATTTCTGCAGTGAAAATATAATTTATAGTTTCCTGTTGTGTGTAGGCCATAGAAATGTTTCTTTTCATTCATATGTGCCAGAGCGCTGCTTTCTGTTTCTCCATCTCACCTTCTCATCATCCTCTGTCTTAGGTTTATTAAAAAGTAATGTTAAAATTGAAAGTGGAATGTGAAGTAATCTCTATGCGTGTATGTGTGTCCACATATACATAAAATCATTTTTAAAGGACCTCAGGCAGCCCTTTTAGGAGTAAAGGTGAATGAAATTTAGCATGTCCTAGAGTTACTAATCCTTTCCTAGTAATGTCCTTATTGCTGATGCCATCCTGCTTTTGTTTTGTCATTCAGCTTGTGAATTTTCCTCTCCATGTCCAAATACAAAGATCTTTGAATGTGTGCTGCATCTCAGCCCAGTGGTAATAGTGGTCTTCTTTTCTTCTCTGGAGCAAATGAATGTGTGGAGCAGTATATCTTAATAGTGACTACAATGAAGCATTTTCCTTAGTGCAGGAAAGGACACTGATTCAAGTTTGGCCTCCTTTCTGTCAAGATGGCCTTGCATTTTTCTGCCATACTTGCTCTTTTTTCCTCTATTAAAAAGTTCAGATGATGCTATCATATGTGCTCTGGGTCATACAGTCATCTGTTCAAGTGCAGTGGTGTTCTCATATTTTATCATTAGTAACAGCACAAGCACCCGATTTAGTTTTTGGAGGGTGATAAATTTCATTTATTTCAAGAATGTTTCTTGACCACTTCAAGTAAAGTAGTACGGAGCGCTGCAGGGAATCTCTGAACTCACTCACACCCACACAAGCTACGCAGGGTCTGAAGCACCTTGGAGCACACCAAAGCAATGCACAAACTGATACTGGTATTTCACTGGGCTTAAGTCTTCTTTCCAGGATAGAAGCAAGCCCAGACTCCATTTGGTGCAGAATATACCACACTGTTGGTATATTCTCTGTTGTGAAGACGACAGGTGATAGCTGTGGGATCCTGGGAACATTTCAGTTTAAGTAATGAGACATTCTGCTGACACATTTCTCTCTGCAATCCACTTAGATGAGATATCTGTGCTTCCCTAAAGAATTTGTAAGCTCAGCTCCTAGAAATGACTGAGATTTTTCTTTACATATGTATTTTTCAAATGCATTTGGGAAGTTCTTTTGAGCAGTCTTCAGAATTACTGATGCCGTGAAGATACATATAGCAAGAAGTTATGGTTGCTGGCTGTGTTATATGTGTGGTTTATTGTTTGTTTGGTTTGTGTTTTCTTTCCTAAATTACATTAGGCAAAGGATTCTGGGAAGCCTCAGCAGGTTTCCCACACCTACGTTCAGGTGAGGGTCATTGAAGAGAGCATTCACAAACCAACTGCCATTCCACTGGAGATTTTCATTGTCACCATGGAAGATGATTTTCCTGGGGGAGTCATTGGGAAAATTCATGCCACAGATCAGGATGTGTATGATGTCCTCACGTATACACTAAAATCGGAGCAGAAAAGTTTGTTCAAGGTCAACAGCCATGATGGGAAGATCATTGCCCTTGGAGGGCTCGATAATGGCAAGTATGTCCTGAACGTCTCTGTCAGTGATGGCCGGTTCCAGGTCCCCATTGATGTTGTGGTCCATGTTGAGCAATTGCTACAAGAAATGCTGCAGAACACAGTCACCATCCGTTTTGATAACGTTTCCCCCGAAGACTTTGTGGGCCTTCACATGCACGGGTTCAGGCGTACCTTGAGAAATGCAGTGCTCTCCCAGAAACAAGACAGTCTACACATCATCAGTATTCAGCCGGTGGCAGGCAGCAATCAGCTTGACATGCTGTTTGCAGTTCAGATGCACAACGGTGGTTTCTATAAGACTGCCTATTTGATTCAGAAGCTTACCAATGCAAGGAGACACTTGGAAAATGTGATTCGTATTTCTGCTATCCTGGAGAAGAATTGCTCTGGACTGGATTGTCAGGAGCAACACTGTGAGCAAAGTCTGTCTATTGATTCACATTCCCTGATGGCCTATAGCACAGCGCGAATTAGTTTTGTGTGCCCTCGCTTTTACAGGAATGTGCGCTGCATGTGCAATGGTGAGTACCGCTCCCTCTTCCCCTCCCATCTTTGCGCATTATGCGATAGGATCCGTTTTATTCCTCTGATGCAGATTAGAAGGGACATTTCAATTCAGTCCGTTAAAGCATGACTGGCTGATGTATTGGGGGAATTGATTTCTCAGGCTCAGGAAGAATTGTTCGCGTTTACTGATGTAAATGGAAGTTGATGAACTTTGGCCTTTTACAACAAAGACCTCCTTGCTAGCGGTTCTGTAATCAAAGACATCAACCGGCTTTAGGGGAGGGGAAGGAAAGAGAGAGAAAGGTTGAGGAGAGGAAGAGATGTGGTTTCCCACCCGGTTGGTGCCACCACTGGAACAAACCTTGGAGTGTGACCATAGCAGAACATCCTGGTCTGCAGCCACGCACCAGCAGTATCCAAGGAAAAGAACCCCTGACCTGACCAGTGCAGGTGGAAAGGCCTGATCATTAATGCTATAGTAGTGACAGGGTGAGTTTCAGGCTACTCCACATTTTGGCAGAGATTTCACATGGGCATGTATGACAAATAGACTCAAGAGCCAATCTTCCTTATGAATCCATACTTGGAGTTTAAAACCTCAGGCAGTTACAATAATAGTTCTGATTCTTTTGTTTGCCAGGCTATTTGCTCCTCATTCCACTTCATTTAAGAGCAGAGAAAAAAGCTGCTATAAAATCAATACATCTAAGTCTCCCTCATCTTAAGCGCACATGCACACATACACACACAAAGGGCAGCACAAGAATCCCGCAGCCATGTCTCTCAGTAACCAACCTTTGTTTCTGCAGCCGTCAGCAGGACTTGGTGTCTTACCAATACTGCCATAGAAGTTCAGTCCTATAGAAGCGCCAGGTTTCTGTATCCAAGGTGTTTTCATGTACACTCAGAAACAGACTGATCCATCTTTAAGTAATAACATTATGAGTTTCAAACAGATGTATTATAACAATAAGAGACACCTGAAAGGTTCTGAAATAAAAGATTTTCACAAGCTTAAAGAGACAATGCCTCACTATCATTCAGTTGAGTTCAGGGGCCACTGCAGGAGCACTGTCTGCAAAATACTTTCATATTCCCAAAGTCATAGCTTTGTCTCATTTTCATACCAAGAAATCACAACTATTCATCTCCATGGGGTAGTGATAGCCCTCACTGTCAGAAATGGGTTTTTCAGCAGCCAAAATTTTCACTGTTTATAACTTCATTTCGCTACTTATTAAAGTCAATAATGATGTATTATTCCCTTTGGATACTAATAGTGGATCTGCCACATAATCCCTTATCTTAACTCAAAAAAAGGACTTTGCAATGCAGTACAGTTCTGATCCAGCAGCTCTCTCCCTTTTCCCTCCCTGCACAGCAGGTTTGCACTGGAAGCACAACAGTTCAGCTGGGACAGTGATTTCCAAATTTGATTGTCATGTACCAGCCAATCCTCAAAACACATGGCAGGCTGCCGGAAAGGCAGTGTGCTTCTGCAGACTGCTTGTGATCCCTGGCCTCTGTACTATTTATCATGGCCTTGAAGACTGCTGTATGGGAAGAGTTGCAACAGGCAGCTTGTCCTGGTCCAGCTGGAAAGCTGGAAGGGTTCCCACAGCTCCCGTTTGAGTCACTATATGCTGATTTCCCATGGGTGATCCACAAGATGCAGAGTGGGGTTGTGCATCTTCAATCCATCATCCAGCCTGTAATAAAAACGTGTCCAGAGGTGCTGATTGGTGGAGCTACTGAAGAGGTGAAAGCCTTGATGCCTGTTACTTACGTGGAGCTAAGAGATCTTGGTGGGAAGTGAAAAACCCCAGGTTTCACCTTTCTCTGCATTAGTTATTGCTTCAGCCTCTTCTACTGTTTTTAATTAAAGAAGCCATAAGAAATGTTTTGGTATTTAGGTAAATACAGAGTCACATGCTGTGTTTTATCACATAGGACGTAAAGCAGATTTCTGAGGATATGTTAATTAGATTATGTATGTGTAGTTTTGCTTTCATGAAGGCTAGAGACTGAGCCCACTAAAAGAAAAATGCGAATCTTTCATCAGTAGTTCTTGCACATGCAGATAAATGCAGTACATCAGAAGAAAAGCGCACAAAATGCTAGCATAAATCTATTTTGGCTTGTTTAACAGGACAGCATTAGCAGTATATTATCAATATAATAAAAGCATTCTACTTCCTTTGTTGCTAGTTTCATGTCCAGTAAATATTCATAGCTTGCATGAGAAAGCCATTAAGTATTGCATATGTTTTCCAGAGATCTGATTCAATTATGACCCAGAAAGCTTGAATTTGAACTAATTCACTCATTCTTGAAATATGTATCATACTTGGAGTGTTTTTCCCACTGGCAGATGTCACAGATATGCACAATTTATGCATGCCAGCTGTGCATAACTTACCTAGATTACCTTTGTGAGCAAACAGAGTTATCTAACAGGAAAATGCAGGCAGCCTGTAAAAGCAGGCAGTGGGTGAACTTGGGTGGTTCAGCAGCGCAGGTCTGGACGGGTAAGTTCTAAAGTTCAGGTGCATCAGTCTCAGCCTTTAAAACCAGTTAAATTAAACCGAAGAGTTTTACAAGAACGGAGTTTCTCCAATTTCTGGCTCATCTGCTTGTGTGCGTATGAAAAATACTGTAACAAACGGGTTTGTTTCAGTGTGGCTGTAGCGGCTATGCAATTGCCGCAACATCTTTCAGTGCCTGTGGGAATAAAGGTAGGAGGACTGGAAGAAATATATTCATAACAAATAGTTCTTATGACATTTTCGATTTTTAGAAGCAAAAATCTGTTCCATATTATTTTTTTCATTATGCAAATTCTTTTGCATTGAGACAAAGATGAAGGGAAGCAGCAGGTCTTGTCAGAGCTACTTTGATATAGTGTTCGGCGTTATAATCTTACAAAAGTGAGGTTACATTAATAAGTTTGTAGGAGAGGGCTGGATTGAAATCATTTTGACAAATGTGGGTATATATTTACGTCTGAGCTGGTCACTCCAGGCCCCATTTGCAGACAGTGGAAAGAATGAGGTATTTTTAATGATGTGATACATCTCTCTCTAGATGTCTAAAATCAGTCGGATGAATCATGCCCTAAAGTTAGATGAGATGAATTCCATTTCAAGTGTTTAACATGGTTCTGGCTTAATAGTTTGAAAGAATTTTTCTAATAGACCTAGAAGTGTTCAGCAAAAGTGCAGACACTCACATCCATGTTATTTAATCAAATGAATAGCAGTCTTGGACCAGTTTCTCATGAAACCAGGTAATTCCAACTTTATGGAACCACTTCGAGCATTTTGTGAATGTTCTGACAAAACATTGTCATGTGTCATCACTGACTGTGATGATCTGCTATTGATACAGGACCTAATCTTCAGAAGTGGTTAGTGTCCTCAGCTCCACGGAGCACAAACTGCACTCTGCCTTGCTGCGGGCGAAGGCGGGCTGACGGCGCGGGGAAGCAAGAGACGACCCAATATGAGTGATAATTCAGCTCCGATTTTATTGCCA
>WYDI02006128.1:0-48978 GCA_009867235.2 Psittacus erithacus | reverse complement strand
TCCTTCATAGGGACTGGTGCAGTGCTGTGTTTATGACTTTCGGTCTGGGAACAGTACTGATAATACCAATGTTTGTATCCCTACGAAGGATAAAAATGACTGCTACTGCTGAACCCAGGACAATATAAGAGAGGTTACATGAGCATTACAACATGCTGAATAAAGTTCAAACTGTGTAAACAAATTCACAGATGAACCAACTAAACGTCCCTGACTGTAAGGCGGCTTTTGAGCCTATACTTACATTTTCAGGTCTACAATTAATTCTCTCATTTATTATTTTAATTAAATTCTCTCAAGAAAAATAATTAATCAGTCATTGCTCCTACTTTCCATTAATCCTTTACAACCCAGAACTGTATTTCAAAACATAAACAATGCTAAAGTCATACCCTGAGAAAGACACACAGTACTGCCTGGGCTGAGGCAGTAAACAACTGGACTTAAATTCAGTTATTTCCCTAATCAGCCCCCAAGACCATAACCCTTTCAATTTCAGTCATTTTAAACAGATACTATTAAATAACACTTAGCACTTAGAGAGTGCAATAGATCTTTAAAGCTGTACAGAATCATTAATAAAAATGATAGAAAAATAGCAAAACCATTAGAACTTCCTTCTACCTTATTATTTATATCCTAGAAATATCACACTCACAAAGCTTTTGGGGCCAGCAAAGCCTTTTCTACCCTAATGAAAAAGATAAAGCTAAAAATATATTACATTAAAATTAACATGTACTTATATTTTCAAAGCATCTTTAAAACTAGCATTTAGTAGAAGATAAAATAATTTCTTACAGGTATACTTAATGTGCTTTAAAGTGAGAAAAAAACAAACTGATACTGTTTCTAATGCCAGTATAGTAAAATAAACCTAATTCTATTAAGTGTGTGTCACAATGCAGTGTACATCCGCTGCCTGGTAGCTTTAAGTTACTGTTTCTCAGCTCTCAGAGCACTATAATAGCAGAGACATTCAGATGTATTTGTATCATCCTAGTAATGGAAAATCTGGTACATTAGCTTCCCTATTCAACTGCAAAAAATCATACTGCACTTTTTGTTCAAATAATGGATACCTTTTCTATCTTTTAAAAAAGCAGGAGTCCAAAATTCCACAGCTGGATGCTTGTAATTAGGCTTCTGAGGGAGCCCTATTAACATCCCTTGTAGCAGTGCTAGTAGCCTCAAATTTTTTCATTTCCCCGCCTCCCAAATAATAAAGCCTTTTGTAAGTTGGTTTTACTTCCGATTTCTCACCTACTGGGAATTGGAAGGTCAGTAAATACAAGTCCATCAAAGTTCCAGAGACTTGGGGTAGCAAGACTCTGATACAAAAGGCCTGCCTGACAAATTTGCTGCAGCCAGTGTAAATACCCGAAACGGACTGCAGGTGCATGACAAGCATAAAGCGGACTCACAACTGAATCATGAACACATTACCATAACAATGTAGGAATTAATTTCCAAAGACTCCACTGAAATATATCAAGTATAATGACTTTGAGTTAATTTTTAATTTAATAAATGCAAAGTCATGCTCGCATTTTTACTCTAAGAATTTATGACATATACAATTTTATTACATGGATTTTTATAACCAAAATAGAATGCTTCAGAAATGTTAGTCCTTGCAGAAAATCACCATTTCATCAGCTTGGTACTTACTTTCTGTTTTAACAGCAACAGTTCCAACTTGCACCATGTGTAAGATATAAATTGTTATCAACATCATTTGTGGGGGTTTTGAGGGATGGGAGAGAGAAGACAAGAGCTACCTGTGGATGCACTGGGTAACTGAAAGTTATCATTCACTACTGAAGTTCCAGTAAAGGCTTAATAGATTTTCTTGTCTCAAATTTAAACATAATTTAGTAAGAGCTGAAGATAAAAGATGGATCTGCTTCTAAGATAAATCTGTATTTTAACAGCAGTGAAATTAGTCATTTTTAAAGACCATTCAAGTAGAATAAAGAATTTCAGTAAATATTCCAAACCTAATTGATTGAAATGGACGTAGGTGTTCCCAACTGTGAAAAAGGATCAGGATCCCATTACCACACACTCTGTTTATTTATTCCCTGTCTAGGAACCTGATTTAGAGGCAATAAAATGCAATCAGTACACAAACCAGAAGCAGGAATCATCTGCTAATGGAACTTTTAATTGAGGAGTGACCACTGACATGAGGTAATTCTTTCCATGCAGAACTCCTTGCAGAGACCTCTATGCACTTTATCACGGTAAACAATCACTAACATATGCATTAAAGAAAATTTAAATACATTATGACCCAATAAATATCACAATCCATCAATAGACACTTTTCTTTCCTGAAGATTTAGAGTTAAAATACCACATTTCAGTAGTCTTTTAGTGCTAGACATATATTTACAAGGTTGCTACTAACATAGCTATTTGTAATCAAAAGATAATTGGTTATGTTAAATGAACCAGTACACAAAGGAACTGTCAAGCTGAATAACCATGTCAGAAAATAGATTCAGATTAGTTTACATCTACATTCATAAATCATGAAAAAACTTCCGTAAGGCATCAATTTTGCTCTTACAATTGTGTTTCTGCATTGTAAACATAAAATGATAAGAGCATGCCACTTTACATGCTAAATTTTTTGTTTGATTCCATTTTCAGATGATTCAGGATTTTCTGAGATGAATGATCATCATATAACCTGCTTTTAAGCAAAATGCTGAGTCTAGAAAATCATGTGTGGGGTAACTGAAATTAATAAAATAAAAAGTTTATATAAATTACCTCCTCTTTGTATCAGTATCACTAATTCCATACCTACCTTTCCAGATACTAGTAGTATGAGTTGTGAATGCAGTACTAATCAATTAATAGTGTATTGATTTAAGCCAAACCAAAGTGGATCTTAATTAATTGGGCAGTAAGCAAAAGGAAAGGGTAGCCTAAAAATCAGAAGAAGAAAAAAAGCCACCCTTCAACAATCAGAGAAACAAAGGACAAATAGCAGTGCAATGTCTGATGCAGCATGCTATGAAATATTCAAGTATACAAAACCCAATTCTTCTCATTGCAGAGTTTTCTTGCTTTGTTTTCTCCGTATAAGCTTTTGGCACAAAAAGGGCACACAAATATGTTACAGAAATATTTGCTAGAAGGTTTTGACTGTATATGTGCAGCTTATTAATGAGTCAAGAGTTTAGGATCTGATCCAGATCTTGCTGTGAAAAGACTCCCATTGATTAAATTTGTTTTAGATAAGGCCCAAGGATGACTGAGTACTACTGTAGTTCATCTGCAAAATGGATACAGTGGACACTGCTAATCTTAGGATTACACCTTCTAGACAGGAATCGTATCTTGCACAACAAATGATCTATCACAGCTCTATTCAAAGTTACAAGCAGTAACCAGAGAACACACTCGAGATATAGAAAAATAATCTTATCAATAATTAATGGTCCCACATTTACTATAGGATAATAAAATTTGTATTTGATCTACTATTACCCATCAAATGCTTAATTTTAACAAAAGACATATAACTTTTTTCAGTCATATGTTTAACAAGATTTAGGTATCTACAGAGAGCAGTCCATTATATCTTAAATCAGTATAGTAAACTACAAAATGTCATATGCAAGTAAACTAGTTAAACCTTCATCAATATAATATCCACCAGGCCACGCAAATTAATGACCTCCTATATCACATTAATGATCAAAGTCTAAACCTAGACTGCTTCTTCTATCCATCATCAAAACTATGCTAAAATTTCAAACAGTGTTTACTCAGACCTTGCTGCTTCTTCTATCAAGAAGATCCACAAAGAAGAACTCATTTCAAAACACATTTTGCTCTTTATACTGCCTTCCCAACCAAGACAAAAGCTAAGTCTTGGGAAAAGAAACCTAAATCTCTTTAGAAAACTCCAGTGCCTTCCAAGGAGTGCAGATTCTATTACTTAGTAAAAGAGACTTGAAATTGTATTTCAAAGATAGTGCATATGTTCTTCAGCAACATCTATGCATGACTCATTAACGCTCTTCAATATGCTGGAAAAGAGAAATGGAGATGGTAGCATTCAGTATAACCAAAGATCCTGAATGTATTAGGCAAAAGTCACTAGTGTCATAATCACTTTGTCAAAGGTGCGAAGACAACTAATGCAAAACATATTACATGCAAAAACCAGCAGGTTTATGTCAAAAAGGAAGAGGAAATCATAAAAATAATCATTCTAAGCTTTCTTCAGACTTCCTGCCATATTCTTAAACTAATGCTGATACTTCATGAAATTTAAGTAAATTGTCATAAGAATTAGCTACTTGATGTCAAGTAATTCAAAATGCGAAGAACATCCTTTTCCGCAGCATCTGCCACATTAACATCATTGAATAAATGCAAATGTAAACTGGAAATGGAGAAAGGTAATAACGGCATCCAAGACTGAGTTCAGGTTTGAACACAGTGAAATTCAGATTTTAATTCTGTATCTGTCACTGTTCTGCTGATCACTGTTTCTGCTGAAATGGTTAACAGGCATTTCACCCCTTCCAGATTTGCAGCAGGCCATTCGAGAACCAACATGGAGGAAATCCTTTTAAGATTCTCAGGTGTTGCTTCCAAACTCCCCTTCTCTGCCTATGTGGCTTTAAGTTTTGGCAGCCTGTCAAAATGGCAACTTTTGTGCTCTCCTGAGCCAAGTCTACTATCCTGGAAGGCTGCAGCCAGAAAGTCTGCACGTGGAAAGATTTTTAGTGCTGCCAGAACAACTACTGCGCGTGGAAAGGAAGTTAAACCAAATCATGTGCCTCCCCACAGCCCAATCCCACCTACTGAAAGAGCAAAAGAATTACAACATCACACCCATACTTCTATGACACCACACAGAACAACAAGACTTTACTTTCCAGAGAGGACAACAAAGACAATTCGGGGCTGGAACACCTCTGTGTGAACATCCCTGACAGCCCAGGACACCCTCAGCTCTCACGTGAAGCCTGGAACTCAGAAAGTTACTGCTATGCTTCCAGTGCGTGAAACTGGAAAGTTCAAGTTGCAAACACCACAGTGGTGAGAGACTGCTACCAGAGGCGTGCACGGTAAGCTCAGCTTTTACATTTAAGGAAGAGAAAGGAAAAAGCTTAAAAGGCACCGTTGTTAAAATAATATTTACATTACAGAGTTAAGTCACTGAAAGTTGAGAAATGTAAACTTTGGAAAGTGTTTGAGTAGCTGTCGTTTAAGCAAATTCATTTCTGCCCCCCCCCCCCTTTTTTTTTTTAAGAATTATTTCAGACAACATAGGCAATTACATGCTCACATGGTATTATTTCTACAGGACCTTCTACTCATTCAGTGATCAGTAAAAGTTGCATGGACAGCCATGCACAGTTTATACACTACATAGATTACAACTTCTTCAGTAACTATGAAAACACACCCCACACTGTCAATAATTTATCTAGGGTTAAAATAATTTTTCAGATACACCATTTTTAAAGGCAAGTTTTAAATTTTCAGATATTTCTGCTTCTGAACTGACCAATTAACACAAAAGATGTCAAGCTGTCAGAAAATTCCTGATGGGAAGGAAAACTAAATTAGGTATAAATCCATGGTACTGAAAGTTAAATGCATTTGGATATTAGTATGAAATGGTTTCCAAGAGACAAAGAGTTTCTATCAATTATTATATTTTAATGTATTTGTTTTCTGATAACACTGGAACTTCTTATGTGAGAGTTTTTGGTGGCAGCACTCTTTACATACTGGTTTCCACAAATAAGAAATTGCTGTGGATGCCTAATCGCTTCCTTTGCATTAGATCTACCTTGTTTACAAAGAGGCTTTTAATAATCCACTATTGCTCTCAAATAACCCTGTGCAAAGCATCAAATGGACACATTTTTGAAAACGAATGAGTGAGTATTCAATAACTTAACTAAGATCACAATACCGGCAGGTTATGAATATCACGGTCGTGCCTTATCTTTCTGTTTAATTCATCAAGTCTTTAAATACACTACTGAAAAGGTGTCTGTGCACCTGGGTAGGTATTAAGTAACACTATCAATTCTTACCTTATGCAAACATACTGCAAATACAAAAAAAAAATTATGTTTTCAGAATGTTAAATAATAGACGTTCTGATTTTAAAAAGACAAAACCAAAACTAAACTTGTAGCAGTCTATGGGAGATAAAACCCATTTTGCAACTTCTGTCTTTATGCTAATATTTGAAATCCAATTACAGAAGGCAATGTGTTGTTTCAACAGAGGAAATTAAAGATTCAGAATTACAATTTTTTTTTTTTAAATAATATTTCAAACTTCCCTGTAACAATTGAGCCCTGTCCTGTTCCTTAGATAAACACTAAACACTTTTGAAGTGAAGTAACTTCCTCACAATACCACAGCAGTATTTGCTTCCCTGATCCAAAACTCTGTGGATGCAGAAAGAAAATGAAGCCATGGGTATGTAACATAGGTCATAATTACAAACCATTGTATCAGTAAAGAATCCATCTCCCATTAAGAGCAGGAACATCCTTCAAAGATTATATTATTTTACTGAAATGGCTGATTTGAAATTTTTATTATTTAACAAGTTTGTATATTGAAATAGCTAGAATGCATTAGTACAGAATTTACCTACAAAGCGGCAGTTTAATCTCAATCAGTTGACTAGCAAACTTTAAAGAACAGCGCTCTGTTTCAGCAACTCAAGTTTGCCAACAACATCCTCTTAAACCACTTCCAGCTACACTAAAAGGATATCCAACTGTATGTTAAATCTCACTGCAAGCCAGCAGGGTTTTACCCTCCAAAACACCTGAGGCAGTTAAATGGGACTTCTACATCTTAAACACCTTCAGGTTTAGATAGCTAAGTAGCAATCAATACATTTTTTTCCTGAATTTGTATTCCAAACTTTGTTCCACATTTATTAGCTTTACACAAATTATTTCAAGGACTTAGAAGGAAAGTGCCTCAGTACTAAACCTGACCACAGAAGAAAACTGAATGTAATGGATGTTTATAATGTTGGGTTTTTTTTCTCCCTGCCACTTCATTTATCATCTAGCTCAACAAGTGCATATTATACCCTTTGAATATTCACACCACCAAAATATCAAGATGCAAAACACACAAAAAACCCCAAGCAGAGTAAGTGAAAGTTAATTTGCATATGGTATTAAAGTATGGTAAATGCTCATGGCAGGTTTTAAATACTAGCAAGAACTGTACACCTCATACAACTGGAAACTGTTTCTGAAAGTATTAATTTCCCGTATTCCAAATGATGAATATGTAACTGCAGTCAAATTCCAGGGAGCTCCAGGTTAAAAATCCCCATAAACAGGGCAGTTCTATTAGCTTTAATCAACTTAGCTTTAAGCGAGAGGCTAAACACAGGAGCAGACATATGCACGCTTTGCTCAGCTGGCAGTCACAGTATCTCTAATTCTCGGTACTGCTCAAGTATGTAGCTTCCTAAAATGAACCAGAAATTTGGGTGATATGTAGAAACAGTGTCCAGATCCAACATATGTAAGTTATTTTTCCTCAACTCTAGAAAAACACATCTTTTTTTTTCCCATCTACCCTATCTAAAAAGAAAAGATAACGTTACTGAATAATTCCAGTGCTGCTATAGCTTTATATCATACAACACTGCTTTTACCTTTCCAAGCATTCTTCCAAGAAAGTAGTAATGTCGGGCGTAAGAGTCTCCAACGAGCATCTGCGCAGCAGGGTTGGGGTAAAGAAGTCCCTCATTGGTGGTCTTAAAAAATCCCTGGTTGGGGTTAAATCCTGATTTAAGTAGTTCGTTCAGGAATTCTCTGAAAATGCCACCACCATCAATACCAGCTTCATCAAGACCATGTGCATTAAGTAAGTGAACACGAATGCGCTTTTTTAGGTCAGGTTCTGCAAGAAAAGGAGAGACACAGACTCAAATACAACTATCTGCTTGAATTTTGTTTGGATAAAAACACACGTAGCTACACATACAAACATATCTACACTAACTTTATATAAAAACTGAACGAGTAAATAGTAGCAAAAACCTATTACTGGCTTGAATTTTGGCAAATTCAGTATGTGAAACTCACTTTGTACAAAGGATCTTGCTTTAAGAGCCATCAAAAGATGGAATGGAAAGACACTTGGTAGGGGAAGGAAAAAAGACCCCACAGAATATTTTAAAGAGAAAAAAGAATAATTTGAAAACTGTGTTTATATAAAATATTGTGAATTCAAGGCTCAACTTTCTCCTCTCTGAAGGGATCATCAATAAACCTCGCATTCCCTTAGAGGGGTTGATTGTTATGCTACACCATTACAGTATTTTAAATTAAACATAATATTTTTGATACTTTGGACCCATTGCTACGTCATGTAATTCCATTGAGCAACATGGGGTAAAGTTGGACGTGTTCTGAAGGCAGGTGTTCTACTTGTTTCATAGAATGCTGCTACTTGAGGAAGAAGCAATATTTAATCATTGAACTGAGTATGCATAACAAAGAAGAAGGTCCTTTTTTCTCAGTTCATGAATGTTTCCCAAGATCTAACCAAACACACAGCTTTTATGCAAACCCTTGCATTGACTACACTTGCATCCCAGCAAAGCAATCAGTAATAAACCAGTAGCAACAAAACTTTCTACTGCTTCCATGTGCTACAAATGCACACATTATGGGTGGCCAGCTGATGTTCATGGGGGAATCTTCAGCACCTTGTAGCAACAGAATTTCTCCTGAACCACCAAGTGTCTTTCTCCCATTAGCAAATGCCTATACATCTGCTAGTAATTTCCAATTTCACACTTAGCTATTTTTAAGTTACTTATTAGTATTTCATTCAAGTTAAATGCTCTCCTGCACAAAAATTCTGCTTGCTGGAAATAGCAGATGCCCATTTTTAGCCATAGGCACTGCAATAGGTCCACTCACTCATCACCATTCAAAACAAGAAAATAGACCACTGGCAAAAGAGACTCTAAAGCACACAGGCACTCTTTGTCTTGAGACTCCTGAGATATAGAGCACCGATGTTAAAACTTTTATATATGGAAAATGTTGGTTCAGCACTTTCTGGGGTCCTATGAAGAAAACTATTTGCCTCTTCGTCTATGTACTGACAACCAGATTTATAGCAAGGAGAGAAGAATGGTCCTAAAACCAATTCACATATCAAAACAGGTGATCAAGTAGAGGTGAACTCCAAGTTATTGTAAGCTCTGAAAGGTGAGTTCAGTTTTGTAACTCATAACTAGAATGTAACTGAACTGCTACTGGAATCCACTGGAGGGCTATTGTGGAATATTCTGAAAATTCACAGTCACAGGAATAAAAATTATAAATGCTTGCACATTATTAAGCATATGACAACCATGTAAAAATATAAATCCATGAGAATCAGCCTAATACATTTCTGCTACTCCAAGCTTGTTTTCTTAATAAAGTTATCTCAGTTAAGGTACTACAGAAACATTAACTTTAAACAGCTCTCTTCTCAGGGCCAGTAAACAAACCGGATGCCTCTTCCAAATCAGTGTGCTTAGCTCTCTCCTCATCAATTCTAGAACCTCATCTATCATCTGTTCAATCTCACAGACTGATTTTAGTTGATTCATTCTATATTCTTGAAATCATACTGGAAAGCTCAGTCATACATAGTTTATAAGTGCTGAAAGAGTGAGTTATGTTCTTGCTAATATGGCCAGGTATGCAGTTAGCTTTCATCTCACCAAGAGGAACTCTTTATTTGTTCCATTTGTTGTCCACTATTAACTCCACAGTCCTTTATTGAAAGAAACACTTTCTAGCCAGTCAGTGCTCAGTCTGTACTGCTACAGTTACAGGATTTGGTATTTCCTAAGCTTCAAGAGGTTTCTATAAGCCTTTTACTCCAGACTGTTGAGGGCCACCTGAGTGGCAACCTGATCTTCCAGTATACTGACTATTCTCCTCAATTTCATATTGCCTGTCACCTCGCTAATGGTGGAATACATCCCAGTACTCAGATTGTCAGACTGTAGGTTAAGCTTCGGAAACATGCATTCTAAAACTCTTTACTAATTTAATAAAGCTACATGAAGTTGAAATGTAGTCTTCACAGAGAATGTGCTTCTCAGTTAAAGATACCTTCTTATTAAACAAATAGGTTGGCTTGTCTGTTACATCACACTGCATTATTCAAAAGCTTAGACTGCAGTTTCTAAACTGTATTTTCATGTATTTAGGGAGGAAGGAAAGGGCAACACAACAGACCCAACTTTTTCTATTCTCCAGTTCCAGAGTAAAGGAAATTAAGTATGTTCTCCAGTCGTTTTATACAAACCAAGAATACCAACACTACTTCTTCCTCTCTAAACTAAGTGGTTCTCCAGGAGGGAACTTACATGGCACAGCAGGTGAAATTCACATGGTAAACCTCAAGTGCTTGGCAAATATTCTTTTTATATGCAAAAATACCATACAGCTAATAAGGACTTTATTTTGACAAGTTTTATCTATACTGGAATTTTGGTTTCTAGAGTAGCGGCTCTCACACAAGATCACACTAAGATATGATTTAAATCAATGGGGTAAAATATATACTTCTCCATACTACCAAAGTGTGCTGCACGAACCTTATCAGCCATGCTGTACCTAGCAAATCCTGTGCAGTCTAGATATATTTGTTGACACAGATTACCAAAGCAGATTGTATCTAATGAACTATACAGATAAACATACAAAGTGCAGTTTTACTAGTAAGTGGGAAGAAAAGCCCTGAAAAAGTAGGTTTGAACTAAAGAATGGTGTGTTCAAGAGACTGAGACTGCAATAATCAAAAAGAATGTGGATGAGAATAACTTTATTGTAAAAACTGGGGAAGTTTAACTCTGTAAGACCTTTCACACCTTAAAGCTGATACACTTTTAACATCTTACTCAAGTAAACAAGCAGTAACTACATGGTGAGAATGGTTAAATGTTAGAAACAAGCAGACAACTTAACTGTAAACCTACCATTTTCAGGAGAAAGTTTATCATAAGCATCTTCATAAATATAGTTTCTTCTTATAGTGACATTAATTCCATCCAAAAATGGCCCATCTCCTTGAACTTCTTGCTTATCAGCATAGATCAGTCTTTGAAAAATCTGTTAACATAAGTGAAAAGAGAAATGATGTCATCATGCAGATCTACATATTCAGTAAGAGATGGTTATTCGCTACTATTGCTCTCCGTTGAATTGCTTCTGGGCACTTACTTTCAAGCGATTTGTCTTCTCTCTCACTGAGCTACAGAAATATAATAGAGCCAGGTCACAGGGAAGGGGAGAGGACAGACATGCAAAGAACTTTTTTGTGCTAAGATAGCATCTTCAGTTCTTTCTACACAAAAAGGCATATCTACAAACATTATGTCAGTGATTACAATCTCCTCTCCCTGACTTTCAGAGTTCTGAAATGCAAAGTATTCAAAAACAAAGGGAAAAACTCACATGAATATTCTGCACACACACAGAGGCAATCCTCAAAACTGGTTAAGTAATTTTTTGTATGGCTTAGTTACAAGAAAATAGGTATCAGTTCTCTGAGGAGCAGTCAGCAAATAATTCAAAGCAAAACAGTGGATAGCACTGCCATACTGAACAAAGAACCGATTCAAAAAGTACCAGCTTAAGTATAAATTGAACTTCACATTTTCCCTTTGCAAGTCTTCACAACAGGAACCTGCTACAGTTCACCTGAAGAGTAACTGTAGCTAACTGCATTTCTGTGCCAAGATTTGGTATGGGATGGGACTGCCCAATGCCTAACAATGTTCAATATACCCTCAATGCAAAGAGTGTCTGTCCTCTCTTGCTGCTTTCCCATATTCAATAAATAATGGAGTACATTTTCTAAGGGATGTAATCTCCCAATAATATCACAAACTGCTTTCTTAACTAAGAAGATTAAGAAAGAGCGTCCAGTGATGTTCAAAAACAGCAAATGTACCATGGAAGAGAAAAATCTAATAACAGCAGACAAAGCCACCCAGTGGATGAAGAATTGGCTGGACGGCTGCACGCAAAGAGTTGCAGTCAATGGCTCAGTGTCCAGCTGGAGACTGGTAACAAGTGGCTACCCTCAGAAGTCAAGTGTTGGGACCAATCCCATTCAACATCTTTGTGGGCGACATGGGACAGTGGTATTGAGTGTGCCCTCAGCAAGTTTGCCCATGACACCAAGCTGTGTGGTTCGGTTGATACGCTGGAGGGAAGCAATGCCATCCAGAGGGACCCTGACTTGCTCGAGAGGTGGGACAATGCCAACCTTATGAACTTCAACCAAGCCAAGTGCAAGGTCAGGGCAATCTCAGGCACAGCTATAGACTGGGCAGAGAAGCGATTTAGAGCAGCCCTGTGGAGAAGGACTTAGGGGTGTTGGTTGATAAGAAACTTAACATGAGCCAGCAGTGAGGGCTAGCAGCCCAGAAAGCCAACCGTATCCTGGGCTGCATCAAAAGAAGTGTGACCAGCAGGTCAAAGAAGGTGATCCTGCTCCTTTGCTCTCATGAGACTTCACTTGGAGTACTGAGCGCGGTTCTGGGATCTTCAACATAAGAAGGACATGGAACTCTTGGAGCAAGTCCAGATAAGGGCCACGAGGATGATCAGGGGACTGGAGCACCTCCCATATGAAGACAGGCTGAGAAAGCTGGGGCTGTTCAGCCTGGAGAAAAGAAGCTGCGTGGAGACCTCATAGGAGCCTTCCAGTATCTGAAGGATATCTCAAGAATGCCAGAGAGGCACTCTTCATCAGGGACAGTAGCAACAGGAAAAGGGGTAAGGGGTTTAAACTTAAACAGGGGATGTTCAGGATAGATACAAGGAAGAAGTTCTTTGCTGTGAGGGTCATAAGGCACTGACTGCAACAGGCTGCCCAAAGAAGCAGTCCCATCCCGGGTAGTGTCCAAGGCCAGGCTGGACAGAGCCTTGGACAACATGGTCTGGAGTGAGGCATTCCTGTCCAATCCAATTCCTGCTTGTGAATCAAGCAAGGTTTTATGAATTCCAGAAACTTAACATATATGAATCTCAACATAGCTTTAAGGAAGCCCAGAGGTTGTAGACAGTGGCTAAATCATGACATAGAGATCCCTGCTTGAGGTCACTTTCAGCTATTTGCCTGTTATACTTCTGCAAAGTTGCCCATGCAGTATTAAGTTCCTTTGTGCGAATAACTGTTTCATAAGCCTGGAAAAGCACTCCTTTTCTATCAGATCTGTCACTGTCTTTTTTTAGCAAATACTGATTTACTTTCTCCATGGAACTATTCTTCATTCCCTTGAGGGTGCCTTGTAACTTAGTGTTTCCAAGACAATCAGCAAGTAGTTTTTAAGTAACTGATACTGTTGAACAGTTCATTAAAGCAGTTCAGAAAAAAAAAAAAAAAAAAAGTGCGTAACAGATTAAGCGCTTTAAAAATGTATGATGCAAACTAAAATAGGTAACAGAACAATTACATCTTTAAAATCTAGAGAACATTCAAAAGCAAATCCAACAGGAATCTTGTAAGTTTTAAAACTACATACTCTATTAAAGTTCAGCTAGTCAGCTATGAATGTAGAAATTAAATCTGTAGGCATTATTTTCCCAAAATAAACATCCATCATCTCAATCTGAGTAAATCAATCCACTGCACAAAGGTGTCCAGACTTGACCTTGCAATCTGTTTATTACAGATATACAACTAGTTAGTGCTCTGCTTACCACAAGAGGGTGCAATCATGTAGATCAATCACTGAATTAAGACAGCAGTTTATTATGAACATGCAAGGGCTCTCATGTATCTTGGAATATGTGTTTCTAATTTTAATGCAGTTATTATAAAGGGTAATACGACTAGTAAAAGAAAAGTAATTAACTTCAAATGTTCAACTGCCATATGAGTACTGAAGAAAAACAGTATGACCTATCATGTCCTTCTGCAGGGAAAAGCACCTAGCTAAGTATAAACTTAACTAGGGTGAGTTTCTACTTAGCTAAGTGCTGTTTTTTCTGGTTTGGTTTTGTTGTTTGTTTTTTTTTTTACACCTACTGAAAGCAAAAACTAAAAAAACAATTGCATATTAAATTAGAAATTAGGTACCTTTACTCTTTCTTCAAACGGAACTACAAAAGGCAGCTCTGTCAGAATTGCAAGTTGTCGTTCTTCAGATACAGAAAGAGGTGCTGGTTCCAACCCCACTTAAAATAGAAATAATAATTTAAAAAATTTTGGAAAGAACATTTGTTTAGAACAGTTTATTTTGTATCAAGCGGCTCAATTTACTTTGTATAAAAATATATGTATGTTAAAATAGTTTGTTTACTGAACAGTCACACACAACCTTATCTTTCTTTAAACATTAGTTTCTACAAGCAAACTGAAACGTAAGTAGTGAAAACACGTGGAAAACAAAACGTGTATAAAAACAAGTACTCCTGTATTTTTTATTTTATTCAGAGGAAATGTTATTTTCTTGTTACTGACAGTTTCATTTTTAAATTAAGAAAAATACATGATAGAAGACAACTAACAAGTTGTAAGCAATTAGAATTTTCATCACAGGAATACACAATATACCCATCCCAATGCCCAAAACAGTTTAAAGGTATTGTGCTTTCAAGTACAACGTCTACTTTCAATCAAATCATTTTAGGCATAAAGTCAAAAGAATTAAACCAAATCTAATGAAACTAACACAAAGATAGTATTTCAATGAGTTTTCTCTTCCATCAGCAAGGTCACAGTGGATCACATTAAAACCTAGTCCCTGCAGAAATAGTGAGAAGAACATCAAGAAACTGTGCAATGTGCTTAGGAAAAAAAAAAAGATCAGAAAAGAACTGAAGCAGCACCAGCAACAGAGAGACTCAACCGCACGCACTTCCTCAGCTATCATGCATTTCTTTGAACCTTCTTCTAACCACAGAAGATGTTTTTAGGAAACAATTCATCTTTGGGGGATGCACAGTAGAGTGACAATCCTGCTCTAACTTCATGGGAAGAAACTCAGTTGCTGAGCACATATCTCACTGTAAATTAACTGCAGCAAAAAGAAAATGGAATTGTCTACTGACTAGACACTGTGGTTAAAGGTCCACCTAGATTCAGTCTACAGAGGAAACAAAACGCAGAACTCCTTAGTTGTTTAATGTTTAATAGCCACCTTATCAAAAAAGACTATAGAGTCTAGACTATTCATAGTGCATGTCACAAAACTGAAGTAAATGCTTCATATTATTACCCAGTTTGGAAATTTATGATAACAGTTTCAAGGGGTTTTTTTGGCTCCTTCCTACCTGTGGTGCCTAGCATCTTGCTGCACTGCTGCAACTGGACACCACTTCAATGTTCTTTTTTTCTTTTACTCCTCAAAGCACTTTAAGTAGGGATATTTTAAGCACCAATTTAAGATGACGTGACTCAAAATATCACTACACTTGATGTATATTCATTCAGGTCAGCTTTCAACATTGCAAGCCTTTGGAATTTCTGATAAAATGCTTATCTGTAATTACCCTTAGTTTGCTTAGTAAACATTTTTAATTAAAGTCAATGTATGCAGCCTATTAAGCTAACAGTTAAAAGCATTTTAAATAAAAAGTGCATGTACAGCAAAGGTAAACTACTACATGACTTCAACAGTTCAATTATTCCAGTCAATTAGTCAATTTTATCTGCATTTCTCCATCACAGCTTCTTTCTTTAAAGAGAAATATGGGATGGAGTCATCAATACAGAGGGCATTTAGAACTCAGGAGTCTGCCATTTAAGTAAATGAAAAAGCACAAATAAACATGACCATATGTGATTCAGCAGTACTTTCATGCTAATTGGCTTTAACCCATATGGAGTCAAGAGGGATTAAATGAGTCATGTGCATATTGTTACCTGCTTGTTTTCACACGTTCATGTCAACTGTACCTTTTTTAGCCTGATTTTGTATGAAAATGAAGCTTAGACAAACAAAGTGTCATCCTTCCTCACCCACACACCTTTTGAGCTAACCAGCTGAATTTTAACTTTGACAGGGAATAAGAGGTTTAAAAAAACCTAAATTTTGTTAACATCTTCAGCTAGACGGAGAAGAGAAATTCCTTTAGTGACCTGATTACAGAAGCAGCAAGGAGAGCTCAGCTATCTGCTCTGTTCAGTGTGTCAGCTTGTCTGACAGCCAGCCAGGAAAATGCAGGCATGTAGTGGCTCTGCACCAACCACCGCACTTGCATTCCTTACCCACCAACTGCTCCGATCAAGACAACTCATGAAATGGAGGGAACTGGTGCTATTAAGAGAAGGAAGACAAGGGAGAGAGCTCAAGATACTGTACATATGAGGGGAAGGACAAGTAGCATGAGGGAGAATCTGGAAATTATAGGGATCACTGATGCAGAGTCTGTAAGACAGAATACAGGCCTGTTGAAGCCTGGCAATTTTGGATAAAACATCTGCTTTTAAGATTTCGTATTATCAATCACTTAGAATACACGAGTTCTAATGAGAGGAACCAAACTGAAAAAATATTTGATTCAAAAATCTGAGAAGTACTTACACTGGAACAATTAGTTGGTACCTGGCAACTAGATTGATAAGGTAATCAAGGTAAATTCAGACCACCATACCTTTTTTTTTTCCTTGTATCATTATAAGAAGTCCTTTGATTTCAACCTTGGTCAAAGCCCTTAATTCTGTACAACTCTATAGCGGCATCCAAAGACTCTGGTCTCTAAATGATCTACTGTATCTGGCTAAGATACTCAAGCAGATTACATCATCTTGAAAGAGAGTATGGACTCTCACAGATGAATCATTTTGCTGCTTAAAGGCCCCATTTCTAATTCATTATTAAATCTCACAAGTATTAGTGATTTAATGATTATTTTACCTGATCATAGCAAAGTAAAATTCTAGACTAGTGAAGCTACAAAGGTATGAAAAGCTGAAAGAAACAGACTGGCTACATGAGAAAGCACAATGACATGACTGAACTAATGGAAATTTACCCTGACTGCTAAGTTAGTCTCATTCTCTCCTTTTTTTTGGAAGTTCCATAAAGTCCTGATATTTTGAGTAATTCAAGGGGTTACGTTTCTGCCTTATCTAATTACAGACAGTATTCATAAATAGTAATTAATACTTATCATGGTACCTACAGCTTGTTTGTTATACCTTAATATATAATAAATCTCTTTGTAGTACACAGGGTAAGCAAAACCTCAATGCTTTACATCTTCTGCAACTTCATTAATTTTGCATCTTATGCAGCTGCCTTTTTTACACGTTAAAATGTATGTTTCTATCATACAATTTGTCCATCTATTTCCCCTCATCAATACAAGCAGAAGCTTGGGGAAAACTTATACCTGATACTTGAATATTCTAAAAAACAATCATATACATGTGTATACTGATTTGGAGAAAACTCCAGGAACAAACTCGCCAACTAAGTTTTCAAGTTGACAAGCAGGTATTCAAATATACATATTTTTTTTTAATATCTGAAACATAACTATGAAAGATTGCCTTGCTTTTGGCTACCATTAAGACTTTTATACAAAATACTCAACCAAGCTTTATAAAAGGCAGTATGTCATTTTGACTTAGCAAAGCAAAAATTGCATAGACCATATCTTACCATCCAAAGTAGACTGCAATGGTCCTATTCTTCCCATTCTTCTGACTCTCCAGACATGTCTGGCAGACGGCACATACAGCTGCGTAACCTACCAGAAAACAGTATTTTACAATTAATCTAATTGTAATTAATCTAATATCTAATTACATATTACACTTTACAACAAATAAACACTTTATAATAAATTCCATAAATACACAAAGTTGTCTCATCCAGGAGTGTGTCTGTATGCCTACGCATCTTCATTTCTAATCACTCTTCCTTATACTTGAGCCTTAAAGCTGAGCTGCAGAATTAACAACAACGTAATATAAATTCCAGTTATCATTTAAAAATACCATATAATGTTACCTTAAATTCTGTTATTTAAGATATTAGAGAAGCTGAGCTTGATTTTTGAGGTGTCAAATTTTGTTTACTTCGTACTGGTTAGCATCACGGTTTAAGACCACTACTACTTTCACTAAGCTGCCTGGGGACTATTTCCTAAGATTTATGAAGACCTGTCACACAGAGATGGAAATCATGAGCAATAAGCAAGCAAATACACAACCATCAAAAATAAACAGAAGATTTCACTGTTAACTATTCCATGCAAAACTTAATTAAGAAATCCAACAGTATAAAGTAGCCTAACTGAAGTGTAACTAGTTTCTTAAGACCCAAGTTTTCAGTTACTCAAAAGATTCATTTGCACATTCCTATTAGTGCTTTCCTTTGCACACACACTTTTTAAGAGCAATGTAAATTTTTTCAAAAGCTCTTAGGGGAAGAAAAAGTAATTTCTATGTGAGGCAAGTACAGAAAATGCTGCTGTATTTTCTTTTGCTTGGAAGAGATTTTTGAGAGTATTTTTCCCCACTATAGAGCAATTCCGTTATTTAGCATTTTTATTATGAGAAGTACTTTAAATAACCAGGAAATAAAATGCAACAAAATGCTACCAGATTTTCAATTCTCCCGTTACACTGCTGCACTTTAGAGTGCATTTTACTCCACGGATTGGAAATGCAATTTAAGAGAAAATTTTCTTAAGAGATGCAACAGTTTTAACAGTAGAGAAAAGCAGCATTACTCCAGATTTTAAACCACACTAAATCTATAAAACATCACTGATACTGTCAAGAATCAAATATTTTATCACTGGAACAACAGCACCTGTAAGGCTATATGGAAAAAGAACATTACTCTCACCTTATCTGCTTTAATGTTTTCTTGTTCCGAGAGCCAGTGATTTGGTGGGCAGAAATTTCTCCTTGTATCTCTAGATTTCAACATTTTCACTAGGTTTGTGATGACCTAGATGTCAGAAACACATGCGTTCAATATATATTGAGCACTGAGAATGAAATTGTATAATCCACAAGCAAAAATTAAGAAGACTTCATACTTTAATGTATGAAATCATTACTTATTTTTAACCTACAAAAATTTGCTTTTAAATACTTCAGAATGTGAGTAAGTAATTGTGGTTCATTTTCAAGTCATCAAAAATACCCACCTTATTAAAATCCAAAACCTAAGACCTAGGGCTACCTACGAATAAGTAATCTTACAGCTACACTGCACAACTAAAAAGCTGAATGCCAGTTCAAGGAAGCCTAAACAAATCACTATCAGCATCAAATTACTTATTTAAAGAAATTAACACCTAACCACACAATTCATACAATGGTCTTTTACACAGTATTTTGTTTGATGGGGGCTTTTCTTATACAGTTTTTCAGAAATTAAGCACACAAATAGATGTATGCTTTTAGAAGAGTGAACAATACAGCTATTCCTTATTACCTCTCACTTCAAAACTGAGATTCCAAACAAATTGGCTGATTTGTTGTAGGTTTTCTTTTTCCACAAGGAGGAAAATTCTTAAATTTCTGTACATCATTTTTCAAGGAAAATGCTCCACAGAAAAATGGAACTTTTGCCTACCATCTCAAGACAAAGGTCATGTGTATCACTCCACGCCAGGCAAATCTGAGGGATCAACTGAAAACCAATGGGTATTTCTGCCTATAGACAATAAAATTAACTATCCAGCAAAAGACAGTGTGATGTACACAATGGCCAAAATGTACAAAAGCCAAAATCAACTTCAGAAAGCACAGAAGAGGGCAGAAGCATTAAACTGGCAGCAAAACATAAAAGCAGAAGTTATACATCTAAAATACATGAAAGACTGACTTATTCTGGTCCCTGCATTAACAAACTAAAGCACTTCCAGCTAAAGGTGCCTTAGAAGAAATGTACGTATCAAAAAGATACTAAGGTGATTCTAAACAAATGCTAATATTTTTAAGGGTAAAGGACTACATCTGAAAAGACACTACAGGCTCCTTTTCAATTAATATCTTGTTAGTGTTTTCAGAGGTGGTAAGAGAAAAAAAAAATCATATACTCTAGAAGAAGCTAACAATTTACCAAATTAACTACACCTTCAAAGTTCTTGTCTCTATTAAAAGAGATCCCAGCGTGAATAGCTCAGATGTTTACAATGCACAGAAAATCCCACCATAAGATTGTTAAAGCATATAAAACCACTCCTGAGAAGAGCCTAGCCCAAACATGCCTGAAAGCAGATCACAAAATTACCATTTCTAGAAAAAGGATGGTTACCAAATATTCTTGTAGTGATCATCACAAGAAGGACAAAAAGTATCTACAGTCCTAAAAATATTGGGGGGGAAGGGGGGGAGGGCCAAGGTGACATTAGTAATAGTTTTCATTCAATATGCACATATATACGGCTTTATTTGTAATGTTATCTAAAACTAAAATGTGTTAAATAAAACCTCTTTAGTGTTTTAAGTTAGTAAGCTCTTTCCCAGCAGAAGATAAAAGCATCTACCCAAAAACCACCCAGAAACTGGTTTGACAAATTGTTGTTTATCAGCTGAACCATCATGGGTGACAATGAGTACACCCATACTTCGCCCAACCACAAGCACATCAGCATAAACCACTATGCCAAATTCCGTTCTTTTCACAAGAATGAAATGAAATGATGAAAGGTAATTCTGTCATTATCATAACCATACTGTCAGAAAATGAGAAAATTGAATAGGTAACTAGTTTATGCACATCTTCAAAACAAAACTGGGAGGCTGAGGATAATGGTCAGCATGGTCACTAGGGTGCCTTTGCAACTTGAATATTTTTCTTGGCAGCTTCCTCCAAACCAGAAAAAAGGGGAGAAAAGAAAAAAAGAGCTATCAAGCTAACAACTACTCCATCTCAAGCAACACTACATAAAACATAATTAAGTGGAATCAATAGAATATTAAATTACTAGGCTAAAAAGACATTATCACTGCTACAATGAGCAGCCATCTGTTTCGCAACTTAGAACTACAGCCCTTGAAAAATTAATAGAAAAAAACATACACAAAGCTTTTCTGAAGTAATCTTGCTAAAAGACAATCTTAATGGACAGGTGTCAAGAGTAACAGAGAGTTTAATGGGCCTTCTAAAGCATTCTGTATCTAGATACTACACAAAGGACCTTTCAAGATCCGTTTGTAAAGTAACCTCTTGAATAAAGACAGAACAAAGAATGCTAATAAGGGAACTGTCTGATTACACAGGAATTTTCATCACCTTGCCCTTATAAAATTCAGTGCAGGTCAGATGGGTCACTGAAGCTCTCTGGTCCCATTACCACTATATGCAAGAGCAAGATATAAAAAAGAGGAGGGGAAAAAAAAAAAAAAATCTAAAAAAGTTATCCACATGAGGACCATGCTAATAAAATGTTTTACAAGCAGTTGAAGAATCCTTAAAGGAAGCTGAATCAAATTAGGTGAGACTGGAGTTCCTTTTACATAATGAATGGATCCTGAGAACACCAGCAATCTGAACTCATGACTAAAATTTTTTGTATATTTTTTGTATATATTTTATTGAAATGAAATACCTTCTCAATGATATTAAAATGGAGATTTCTTTAAAATAAAGTGCCAAGCGTAAGACACATTCAAAACTAAAATTCCGCAAAATTAGCAACTTAATTTCATAGAATTAACTCAAGATAATAATTATTTTGACAAAATCTGTATTCATTTACCCATAACTTAAATCCCTCTATTTAATCTGTAACAGTGACTACACTATTCAATACTGTACCAAAAAAGAGGGGTTCTGCTAAAGAAAGATGTAAATCTTACCAAAGACCTCCAATCTGTTAGCAAATACTGACACCACTGTTGGCAGTCTCACTGTTTTCAAATTTACCATTATCTTGCAGAAATAAAGCCTTTATTTGCATGTTTATATACATATATACACACACACAGGAATGTATTTCATTAGACACAAGTGCCATGGAAAATACACAAAGCAAGTGTGAGAAATGAAAGGAAAATAAAGGAAAACCATGAAATTAAAGGCACAAGTGATAGGGAAGGAGCAGGCATTTTTCTCTGCAGCCAGCTTGCCTAGGTTTTTCTTTATGTTTCTCTCTCATATTTGACAGATGATGAACCCTTTAGCTTTGTTTTAATGATTTGGAAGAAGATACTGTTGCCTGCTACTGACAAGAAGCTATTTTGAAGCTGCCCTCAGGAAAGACTCAAGCGCTGTGTATAGCAGTCTTCTTGTAAGATGAACTAGCTGCGCTGAATTTTTATCTGTAACAATACGCTTCTGAAGGACTAAATGAGGAGAAAACGAGGGAAGCTTTGTTATTAACTACTTTTTTTTAGTAGAACCAGAGCCTTCAAGATATCCTTAAGATTTACATTAGTAACTCACCTAATGGAAGACAACCCTGGCTCCAGGAAATAGTAACAAGTTTAGACAGTTCCACTACAAGTTTAATTTCTGGCTGACAAAGTGGGACAAAGTAACTCAGGATTTTACAGCTTTCTGAATGACAGCAAAATAAATCAAATTCATCTAAAACATAAGCAGCTTATAAAATGATTGATTAAATATGACAAACCAAAGAGAAGAAACAGAACGTGGCATTATATAAACTGCATACATACTAACACCCCTAGCATGCTGTCCTTAGAAAAACAGACATACTGGAGTTTTCACATGTGACCTTTAAATCAAAAGTTTGTTTGGCAACTTAAAGACAAGTAATTAAATTAAATTCTGCAAACATATATTGGATCAATCCGTGCAAATTATGAATTCAGTGGTGCATTAGGACTATATTCAATGCAATCAAAACATTATCAGTTACTCTCACTGCTATTAATGCTTATGCTCCTAAGTGAAATGTGTTGTAAAATCAGGCAGAATAGGCTAGATAGAGGCTATCTTAGACTTGTAGAATGAATAAGCATTCCTTAATTAGCCCATCAGGTTAAGTGCAAGCCTTAATGGGCCTTTCCTAAAGTCTAGCATGACATCTTTCTCCAAACATGGCCAAGAAGAAAGTTCCATTAGCAATATTAATACAAGCTTAGTTGATCATTTTCATTCAATTAACTTCTTTCAATTAAATAGATAGCTTGACAAAAGCAGTGATAAAAGACCTGAAGGGACAGCTGATGACTCGAACTGAACATTAGTGTGCGAGAGGTCGCCAGTATTAAACAGACTGTAAATCTAGCATTCAATTTGGAAAATGCATTTCTTCTGCTCCCACTTCTTTAATGAGCAATTTTAGCTGACTGGATGTGTTTGCTGCAGAATTTTCATGACAAGTCAAGCACTCCTTTTTTTTCGGCAACAGTTATATTAGGTCTTTTCCTGCCAACATTTTCAGCTTCTCTTAACTTGTCTTCAGTAGGAGACCAGGGATAAAACTAGCAGAAAATACACTGGTAGATATCCAGGAAGAACATACATTAAGTTTACATTTGGTAAGCCAGATTCACCATTCCATTATTATTCCAGCAAACCCAGAACACCAACAAAACCACTACAGCATGGTACCAATTTAGTCAAGCCCCTTAACACAGAAGTACTTGAATAATAGTACGATTCAGTAAAAATTTAGCACCTACATACAGTTACAATGAAATGCTTATGTACCTTGCTGAATGGGAGTCCAAGTTAAAACCTATATCCTATGCAGTAACATTTTTTCAAAGAGGGTAAGCAAGAAAAGGAAATCAAGAGTTCTCAGGAGAAAAAAAAAAAAAGTTTCAATTATCAGAACTTACTTACTCAGTTGGGCACATACACCAAAAAGGAACCTTCCCAAATCCATATTCCTTGCAACAACTGTGTTAAAAGTATAATTAAAGGGGAAAAAATAAAAAATTCACCTAAACTTCTATCTTCAGCAGACGCCTGAAAATTTTATTGAAATACGTTCTGAAAATTGACACCATTTACCTTGAATAACTGAATCCACCTTTTTTGTTCCGTCTGTATACATTGCTGCATTTCTGTATTTTTTGTTACTCCAACACTTCTAAATGCTGCAATATATTCCTCACGAACCTCTGGTTTTGTTTCTGGGTAAGCCAACTTTATGATTCCTAAACACGCATCTCGAAGGCAGCGTGATAATATTACAAGCTCTTCTAGTGTAAAAGGCATCATTGATGATTGTCTTTGACCTGCAACTACATAAAGCACAAGCTTAAGTTTCCCTAAAGAACTTTTTCTTAAACATTTTGTTATTAAAAAAAAAAAAAAACACACACCAAAAAAAAACCACAAAAAACCAAAACATCAAAACCCCACTTATTTCATTGGAACTTTAATTATTCACACACAAAACCTAAAGGCAGACCAACAAAACACCATCCAAAAAGAGTGTGAGTACATATTCATGAAGCAAATCAGATCTTGTAATTGTTTGCAGTCACAATTATTTTAATCATAATAGTCTCTTATTCAATTTTGTGATTCCTGCTATACTAAATTTTCACATTAGACTTTAGTTTCAGCCCAGAAGTAGTTCGACCTCTTCAGTAACTCATTAAAAATTATCATAATTAAGAACATCCATATCAGACCATATAAAGCTAAGGTTCCCAAGGTGCAAACCATCATTTTTTTCCTCTTTTTTTTCTAAATGCAATCACTATGAAAGAGCCAGCTGATAGCTGAGTGCTCAGGGGACCATCAGCAAGTCAGCCCAGAAGAGCTTCCCCACAGATGTCAGCAAATCTTTGTCCAGGGAACTTTGTGGCCTTACACAAAACATTCTGCAAAGCACTGCTATTTAGTATGCTTGAAACTCACCTTCTATTGGATCACCAAAGAATTCGTTATCATGAACAGAAATAAGCGAATGACTAAACAAAGAACTAAAAAGGTAGAAGAGAGGGATAATTCGACTAGAGTCTTCTAAAGACATTGGAGAGCCCCTTGAAATCACTTGAAGAAGTGGCACCATAGACCTTAAAATATAAAAATGCAAAATTAAAGAGATGGCAAATTACATACTCTTTTTTAAAGTATTCAGCGTTCTCTTACAAATATTTAGTAGTTCCTACAGCAAAATAAGGACAGCGCTCTCAGTTAAATAACTATCTCCCATTCTTGCAAAACAAGGTCACTCTTTTTAAGTTCTTGTCACTATAGTATCTCAGTGTCATGATGATACATAAACTTTGGCATGAAGTATTACTGAATGCAGAGATTTTCTGGTTTAGAACACAAACACAAAGCAAAGAGAGTAACTAATCTGCATGTCAGCACAGAACAAATCTTCAGGTCCAGTGCCTAAGTTCCTGGGAATCCAGACGTCAATTTCTGCACAAGTCAAAGTATATGAGATAAATCTCACACATTTAGGATGAAGTACTTGTAGCTTCAGTGTTAGATTGATGCTAGTAAGCACTCCAAAACCTGCAAAACACCAACCTTATTTTAAATGAAGACTCTATTTATTTACCTATAATTACTTGCAGATATCCAAATTTCAAGATTTTGCTGGTTTATGCAATCATAGGAGCTAAGTAACCATTACAGTTGTGGTTTTAATCACCTTCCACAAGCACTGTAATACCACTAATTGTCCCATTCTCTTCTCACTAGATATGCTCTACTTTAACAAAGACTCAGTTTCAGAAATGGTATAATACATACCCTGTAATCATTCGTGTAGTCATGGAAGATATCAAATACCAAAGATGCCTCAGGAATCTGGCATTAAAGGCTAAACTATAAAGAAGCCTGCAAAGGGAAATTCAAATAAATTGCGTCTTCCAAAAGACTGTATTCACAAAACACAATGCTTCTGTAAGAACTTATCTGTCAAACATTTCTCAAATATAAACAATTTATTTTTTCAAGATGGAGGTTCTTACCCTACTTATATCTGGTGAAAACCCCAAAAGCTGAAATAAACCAAGCATGTAAGTCCTTATACCTTAAAATACAGAGCTTTCATTAACTCAGCAACAAACCACATTATATAAACCCATGTTCGCAGTATTCCAGAGAATTAAATACACATTAATAAAAATAATATTCACTCAAGAGTTATTTATCTGGGATTTTTTTTCAAATTCTGATCTATAAAATCACACCAATCAATTAGTAGGTCATTTCTGTGGTTCTTCTGACATTAACAAACACAGCAATTTTTGTGAAAAGTAGACAAAATACCTCAAAGTTCATTTATGCTAGAAGCAAATACTGATTTAAAACTATGTGGCAATTTTACTGGTATATTCTGCCTGGCAGACATAAATACAACATCATCAGTGGAACAATACCTGTCAGGACAGTTACCACACTACTAGTACTACACATAAACTAATCCATCTGTACATAGAAAATTAATTATTAGCTGTAAAAATAAATGTGTATGCTCACAAGTCAGTTATATACAGGACTAACTGTAACTGTATTATTTCAGACATGATAAACTTTTTATAGAAATGAGAAATAAAGAGCATCCTGGAATTAAGTTCTCCCCTAGCCTATTTTGTCCACTGCACAAAGCAACAGACATAACAAGCATAATTGGAAACAATTAATGTCTTCTAGGAAAACAAACAGGATTTGACTGACTCAAATGTCATTTTTCAGGTTCTGAAGAGCTGTATTCAGTTAGTTATCCTAAATGCTACTTTCATAGGTCTCATAACTACTATTAGAATGAATAAGATAAAACAGATATTCAGGTCCCACATCTCCTCTCAGAGATCAATAGCCTCATAGTGCCAAAATTCCCTGTGATCATGTATACAAGCAGGAAGAGGCTGGGAAAAGGAACATGGAGAGTAGACTAACTGCTGCCTGAAAAGACTGTATTAATTACAGACCACATGGATAAATTAAAATGCGTCAGATATCAAAGGGAAAGAAAGCACTTTCATTAAGGAAAAAAGTAAAATATGAGTAAACAGGTAGAAACATTTGAGAATGGTTTAAGCAGCAATTCATTTAAAGACTTTAACACACAGAAAACACAAGAAAACCTACAGGCTCACTCACAAATACTGCATAGTGCCATATGCTGCTAGGCCCTTCCTTCCTGGCTGAAGCCTCACAGGCTCTTTCTACTGCCTTCACTGAAGCACAATCTCTTTCCAGCATCCATACAGCTATTCCTTTCTTCAGGCTCTAAAACCTCATGCATTCACCAAAAGCCAGTCACGCAGACAAGGAGCTGTTCAAGGATGAAGTAGAATGAGGAAGGGCAGAACTCTTCACTGCACAGGGAGGACAGAGTTTCACAGGTATGGGGAGTTTTGGAAATAGACTGGGGGCACACAGAAGAAGGTGAAATGAAATACAAGCAATCTCTTGGTCTTTGTTGAAATATTACCTCTCTTATTACAATACATAGATTTTAAATACATATATCAGAACTTTTAAAAAGAGTTGGAAGCTTCACATACTCCAGAGCAGTTATATGTTGGTGATCACCAGTAAGTTCAAGTCAAACTTGAAGCAACTGCAGCTAATGCCAGTTTTAAGGTAAGTTTTACAGTAAAATTAAGTTCTCCTTTGAATATGTGGAATTTGCAAAAACACCCAACCTGAATTCGATTCATGGGAATTTTACTTCCTTCTGAAGTCATATTATTTTGTCATTTGGGTGGAAATGACGCATTATCCTGTAGGAAGGGCTTATTCTATCTAGCTAATTTAGAATAAGAATTTTTATTTTAATGTTTAACTATCTGAATGATAGCTCTGATGCCTTGGTTTCCGAAATGAGAAATTTCCTCAGTGCCCTTCACTTTTCAGCCTCACATTTGAAATTAAAAGCAATTTGGCACAGTGCCGTTAGGTCTCATAGGACCTCCAAGTAAAAACTTGTTAATTTTACAATCATCCCTGGAAATTATGTAATAGTTTTAGTGGCAATGAACAAACATTATAGACACTGAACCTATCATAATGTAATTCATTTTTTCATTCGCGCAATATTCAGCAATAATGAAGGGAAAAAAAGACAAATCTTAAGAGCTCATAATAATAACCTTTGTCTAAGTTTTAGCCATTTTTATTCCATATCCATGATTCAGGCAGTCAACTGTAACAACTGCTATATTTCATGGCCTGATTCCAGAAATGCTGAATGTATTCAACTTTCACATTTCCCTTCCTTAAAAATCTGGTTAAATACAAAAATGCAAATTTGGTAGAGGATGTTATCATACAACCTGTTTTGTCAATATGAAATACCTATGAAATACCTATGAAATATGAAGCAGATGAATTTATCAGTTTTAAGTCTTTCCACACTGTCACCAGAAAATAAACATGAAACTACAAACTAAACACAGAAAGGAGAATTAGGCCGTGTGTTTCAAAGTTTACATCACTAGATGTACATGAAATACAATTCATTGCAAAATGACAACAGAAACAACCTACTACCCTCCCACTCCAAGTATAGAAATTGGCTTTCAAAGTAGAAGACAATAACTTTAACCAAAAAAGAACACATACACTCCCCCCCAGAAAAAAAAACCCACCACCACAGTGCAAAGATGGCCTTGAAAAGTTGCGTCACTGCAAAAGTTCAAGAAACTGGCTGTACTAAAAAGTTTCAAAATTTCTGGTTTCACATTGAAAAAAAAAATTAAAAAGCCTAAAAAAAAGTTAAATTAAAAAAGAATAAAACCTTCTCGAAGGTTTATTAAAATAGATCAAATAAATTTAATAAATAAAATAAAAGAAACAAATAAAATTAAAATATTTTAGTAAAATAGGTCAAAATCTACCTCTGTTGGTCCTTTTCTTTGGCAGATAAACTACATTATCAGGATACTGATATAAACTATCCCACTATACCTCACAGATTATGCATTACAGGAATATCTCATACACCCTGAAGGCACAGCATTATCAATTCAGAAAGTGTTGAGGTTAGTCAATGCAAAGCTTGAATATCCACATTACCTTGATCATTTCTTTCTTTAAAGAAAACAAACAGAAAATACACGCACACTCGAATACCAGAAACCAGAAAGAGTAAACATTACCTCTTTTTATGTAAGCTATTATAATCTAACTTGAGAGTTTCATTTTCAATATCTGTACTGTTCTAAAAACAAAACAAGCTGCTAAAATTTAAGCCCTGAGGTTCTACCCCTCCCATGTAGTGGTTCTGAATTTTCCTGAAAATCTCACAGCATACCACCAACTCCTTTGAGATCATTATAAGTGGGTTTATATAATGGATTCATTAATACATTTGCTGTAAAGTTCAGTCTTCAGATCTAACACTGTAGTTTGGCAGAGGAACCATTTTTCTACCACCAGAAAGGATAAGCTCCCTTCAGGTGTAAATTAGCACACTGTCTCAGCCACAAGCTATGAGAGAGTTAAATTCACTCCAGTGATTTCTGTTATGCATCTATTTTAATCATACCAAATTAAATTATCTGCTCCCCAAAGTAAGCACATAACAATCATTTATTTATAACCTTGATTCTCTCTGTAGGTATCTAATTGTCCACAAAGGCCACGTGATTTATGTCTACTTGCCAGAACAGTATTTTGGGCACCACTGGTTTTAAAAAAGTGTCAAATTCCTCCTCCGCAATGGGACAGATTAAATGACCCATTAAGCTTAATTTAGCTGAGGCACCACTACAAGTTAATTAGTTAAAGGCAAGATTTTTCAGTCTAGGTCATAAATTGGGCCCTGTTTCCCACTGAGACCATTTAAGTTAATGAAGAGAATACACTAGAATGAGAGGAGCTCATACAGTCTGTGAAAGGTCACTGCTGCTGGGGCAGCGCATTCTGACACTTCAGAACTGCAAGGTGTCACAGGTACAAGACAGCAGCCAAAGCCATCACTAAATGAACTATACTGCTCTCTAGGCTACTTTATGCTTTTTGCCTCACTTTGTATTGGGCAGAGAACAGAAGAAAAAGAGTAAAAACTTCATATTCAGTGATTCTGATTTTGAGATAAACACAACAGCTAAAGAACGTTCCCTAAAGAATGACTTGAACAGCCTCACGTAAAGCCTGAGTATCTTCAGCACACGTATGCAGACAGGCTGCTCCTATTACACCAGAATGTCAATTTCCAAATAATTCTCAACCACAGGTTAAGATTAGAGATGTTATGTTAATTCAACAGCAGTAATGCTTGGTCGCTATGAAATGGTTAAACCCAGATTAGCAACTACTCTGCAGCACAGATCAGACAGCTGACAGCTACGGAAGTCATAGTACAAGCACAGTTCCCCACCACTAAGAGTAAGCCATAGCGATGACCTGAAGTTTGCAGTATTAAATTACGCACCTAAATATTTTGCAGAACAAAATTTACTAGTTATTTAAAGTACAGTTTTGATGAACTAAAGTCTTTCAAATCTCCTTAAGACAACTGTGTTTCAAGACTTATTTTTTCTCCTTTTTTTAATAACTGTATTCTATAATATGTATCAACTTTACAGTTAAAAGATGAAAGCCCTGCCCCTCTCAAAACAAGCACAATTCCCAGTGACTTCATTACAATCAGGATTTTATTCTACACCTCTCATTTGGCTTACTAAATGCTAGAACGGTTTTTCAAGTCTTCTGGCTTTTTTCTTTAATTGGGCTTGACTGCGTCTTTCCAAAACAGTAACCCACCTCTGGAACCCACCACCCTCTGGCAGAGAAACCAGAAAGGAGCTATGTTCAAAACTACAATGTACATCTGCATATCCTGTTCTGTTCTTTCTTAAGCCTGTTGCAAAATCGAAGAAACAACTGAGCTAATGAAGCAACACCAACGTTCCTAACACCATACAGTATCACCATCAGCCAAAGATGTACAGAGAAACCACAAGAAGAAAAACATTCAGCTTTAGCAGACTGACATGTCTATACTATGAGTTTCTCATCTTTTTTTCCTCAAGAAGCAAAAAAGCCTCAGAACTAAAACTAATACAGAAGTATTTGTTGTTTCCTTCCTTCTAAAGCCTGTGTTAACTTTACCCTAATTTTCTCTGCAGTTACTGAAAAGTTATTTTCAGTTACTACTTTCTTTATTCAGCATCCTACTTTGCAGATTTGCAGCTTTTATGTTTTTAATTATAATTTTTTTTCTATTACAGTTTTAAATGCTGTTAAATATTTACAGCATACTTCAGATTAAATACTGCAGGGAGGGGGAAGTTGTGGCAGCCCCATCCCTAGAACTGCTCAAGGCCAAGTCTAACAAAAGGCTAACAAGCTTTTCTAACTTTTAGACCATATGAACCAGTATGTTTCCAAACAGAAAATATAAGAGCATTTCTGAGCTCTTAAGACACATTAGATACATTATTTGTGCTTAACTATTTCTACATGGTTTAATTAAACAGATACACTTTATTCTGAATAGAAATGAATTTAAAAGTTAGTTACAAAAATAAGTGAATCATCTTTCAAAAGACTATCATTAAATTTGACAAAATATTTGGGCAATAAAAAAAAAAATCATCAAGCATTAAAAAAGCAAAAATTAATGATGAAAAAATCTTTTCATTGCCTTTTGAAACAGCACAATATTTAGTACCTATAAAACAAACATCAAATGTCCTTTGAAAAACACTCAAAAATGATGTTTAGAATAGCTGCTTGGTGACTTAGGCCTTGTCTCAAATGCACTGAGAACAGAACAAAAGATTCACACCTCCTGACATGATGATGCCTGGCAAACTCAGCACTTACAATTGACTTGGAAGCCAGAACTAGTACTTAAATATCTATTTTAATTTACCATATATCTGAATTAACTTCATTTTGACCACAAAAGTAATTTCATTGGTATTACTGGCACAAATGTTAGTAGCTCTACTGCTTATTCCTAAAATTTATACATTTTAACAATTTTGAGAGTATTCAAAATTTGAAATTAGTAAATTATTATCTGTTCTAAGATGTTAAGTAGGGCTTTCATAACTCCTGAATTTATCCAGTGTGTAACTAGCTTGTTACCACAAATAATTGCAAAGACGCAATATAGCTTCTTAGAGGAAACAGATGTCCTGCTCATACAATTAGAGTTCTGTGCGACTTCTTTATTTATTAAACACCCTTTTCTACACAGTTCACCAGCAAACCTTAAGTCAAAGCAGTGATGCGTTTAAACTCAGTAATTACTATCCAAGGCAATGTACTACTTGCCACAATAAAGCAGGCATTCTAATTCAATTGCTGCTATGATCTGCAAGTCTCACATCCTGCTCCAATGCAATTAGTCTACAAAGAACTAATTACCCTAATCGAACAATCACAGTTTCACTTGACATCCTACTTCCTTTAGCAGCTATAAACACCATTGGGCTAAGATAGCACCTAATTAGTTTTCTGTATCACTGTTTACAATGCAGTTTGAATTATGTTTACAGCATTCCCTAAATACTTACTTTACTACCAGCAACTACATACTCACTCAAAACTACTTGCCCAGAACAGTGTTAATACTTATGGGTCTTAGTCTGATAATAAAAAGGTCAAAAATCCTCTTCCATTGTTAGTAACATTTGTGGTTTGCAGTCTTTGTAAAAGAATGCTACACAAATTAACAAGTCTTATCTCCATCTCAGGCATCAAAGCCCCTTCCAAACAATAACAGTGATTTTCAACAGTTAGGAATCATTTTCATTTGTAGCAAGAGAGACTTTGTCTATATATTACAGAGGGTAGAAAACACACTGGTTTCAGTGCTTAGCTAGCTAGAGACTGTGGAATCCATACCACTGAAAGTTTTAGAAACAAGCTACACAAACTTCTGCTACAATAACACTTAATGCTGCCTCTGAGCATAAGGATGAATAAATTCCTTTCAAGAATCTCTGCAATCCCTGTTTGTGTGTGATTTTCTGATCACACTGATCACTACCTGTTCCATAGTCCTCAACTAACCTATTTGCAGCTCACTAAACAAACCAAGAGCTTACATTTCTGAATTTAGTGATTACTACAGAGAGGGCACTAGGAACAAGAAATAAAATAAGAAACAGAAAGAATCCATTCTTTGGTTTGCCTGGAATTATTATTTACATTTGAAATTATTTATTTCAGCTGATGATAAAAGAAAAAACAGAGTAACATCGCAGGGTATTTAAAACAAATCTATCTAATAAAACCAATTTTAGATGTACTACAGTTCAACATCATTATTTATACTTGCCTGACTTTTGGCACCATCATTCGGTGTTGTACCATTAGCGTGTGGCAGATTGATGCCATCAGGGTAAAGACCTCTTCACTAGCTGAATCTCTCCAAACCATATTCAGTAGAGTATTTGTCTGCTGCTTTGTATCCAATTTCTTTAGACACTCCTCAGTTATGTACTGAACTGATATTCTCCCATCACCCTACAAATATATTAAAGCAAAATTTGCTTTAAGTCTTTTTAATGAGCAAGTATCCCCCTTTAAAAAAAAACAAAATACTTCAGAATTTTGCTAGAAAATAGAGTTTTCTTGTACAATAATTAAAACATAAACACATATGTATATCCCAGTACCATTCTTAAAATTATCAGACTCAAGAGCCAACTTAAGTCATCTCTTCTCCCATGACATCAGGGGGACATGAAATCCAGGAACGGATGTCTACTCTAAGTACCTTTACAAACAGTATTTTCACATTCATAACCATCAGTTAACAAACAACAAAAAACTTCAGAGTGCCTAATACACATTGGGGTAGCATGAGAAGTGCATCTAGCCACCTTTTAAACATCACGAATATCTCTAAGCCACAAGCAGTATCTGACAATATTTACATCACATATGGTATGTGCGTACTTGGCATATAAACTATTTTATTCACACTAACTTTGTAAAGATTTTGTGGTAACAGTAACACACTGCACCTAAAAACATACAGGTAAAAGGTAGCACTTAAAATGAAATGTAAGTAGGCATTATAGGAAGAGCATCTCTCAGAAGATCCGATAGCCTTTTGCTTTCAACACTTCACCAAGAAAATGCAAGAAGTCTTAGATTGCCTGAAAGACAAAAAAATCCAGATTTCACAGCTCAGTGTGGGGATGCAAATTAATCCCTGAGACTCTCCAACTTCAATTGTTCCAAGCCTTGATCCAAGTGTTAGGATGTTAAAAGTTATCATAGATTCATTTAACTGGTGGAAGCTTATAGTGAAAGGTTCTGTTTATAATAGTCTCTACACATTATTATAGAAAGCAGGGGCTCCCCATTTGAGAGCCTTCAAGGTAGTGGGTATATTTAAATAGACAGCTAATTCTGTAGGGTGAAGACAAGTTGAACTTGTAATATTTCCAAGAGAAAAAAAAAATGAAAACCACCAGGCTGGAAGATCAGATTGGTATGCTTCACGACATCTTAGCATTATCCCAGACTGAAAGAATGGAGAGAACAATAGAGTTTCTGTAAAATACAAATTTAAAGAGAAGTTTAAACTTTTTTTTTGTTAAATAAAAGCTCTGTGCTTCAGCAGACAAAGTATCAGTACTTTAAAATTCCTTATTACACTAAAGGTTTTGTTTTTAATGCAAGTAACTAGTTGCATTTGCTTACACTGAGTGGCCACCTATCTTTTTAGAAGTAAATATGTTCCCTTCTACACGTAGTTAGAAAAATACTGGACTTATGGTGATCATGTTTTGCCTATACTTGCTACTGCTGTAATACAAACTCATTCAAAGAAATTACGTATTTCTTACTGGTGTAGTTGTCATTTTACTGATCTCTTCATCCTCATCTTCAGAATCACTGTTTGCATCTTGACAATTTGTACCAGCAGCAGACACAGGCAGCTGAGAGAGGTAAGTTTGGAGTACCCTCAAATACACAAGAAGTCCTTCTTCTGAAAGGGATCCTGTAGCACATACATTGAAATAGAAGTTAGCTAGATCACACTGCACTATAGAGCATATTTTACCAGAAATACCTGACCAAATCACATTATGCCAAATCTTACCAAATTTATGTGTATTTTTTTTACCAAAAAAGGTAAGACTAGCTAATAAAACAGATCTCTCCAACACTTTTACCTCAAACTGTCCTTTCTGTTGGGCAATAAACCACACTGTGGAAATACATAACATGTATTTAAAGGGCATGCAGTGCTAGGAAAAAGGGGAATGGTTTTAAACTGTGGAAATTTAGATCAGGTATTATGAAGAAATTCTTTACTATGAGGGTGATGAGACACTGGAACAGGTTACCCAGAGAAGCTGTGGTTGCCCCATCCCTGGCAGTGTTCAAGGCCAGGTTGGACAGGGCTTGGAGTAACCTGGTCTAGTGGAAGGTGTCCCTGCCCATAGCAGGGGGGCTGGAACTGGATGATCTTTAAGGTCCATTCCGACCAAACCACTCTGTAATTTTATGAAATATTAAAAAACGATGAATTTGCCGTTCAGCTTTCTTACCCAAGTATGTTTCTCCAACTGTTAACACAAAGTAAAAAAGCCACGGGGCTTCATCACTTCTCCTTTCTGTTAATAATAGTGCATTCAGAAAGAGTTCATAAGGGAAAATGGTCTGCACATCAGCAAGCGCTGGAATGATGAAATGGAATATCTGATCTGTAAAAGGTGCTGCCAGAAACTCCTCTGTGAAGGCTGCAAAAATCTGCTGCCTGAAATGGAAGAAAATTCGTCTTTACAGAAAAGAGAGACATAATTTCCCACAATTTTATCCACAGAACAGTAGATCAATTTGCAAGTTTGAACACATCCATCATGATGACTATAAAGATGTGCTTCATTAATCCTGCGCTGATAAACTAACTTTCTCAGATTTCTCAAAAATTAACCTCTTCTACTACACCATTTTCCTTATGATCCTGTATGTAATTTTAACCTTTAAACTTTTCATGAACTCACAGAAAGTTATTCTGAAGTTTGTTGTTTACAATCTCGAAATAAAAACTATACCAAAAGAACACAATTATCCTTTTTTCCCCAAAAATACTACTTTAACACAAAACACTATTACATGTGATACTATCAGTTTGATTTTTGTTCCATCTGCCCACATAGCTGGTTCTTTCTGCTTGTAAACTATGACTTCACTATTTCTCTCCATAAACCTCAGCTCCTCTGTCATAAAGCTCTTTTTAACTCTTAAAAATCATCCGCCCGTAGCTGCATCTCTGCTTTCACCTAAGTTTTTGCACTCTTATGTCCCTGCATATTGCAATACCTGCTGCTCCCTATGGTGTTTATTATAGTCTTCAGCATTTTATTGCCTTTACCTTAAATGTACCTGAAGCTGTACTGTTCCACTAATGTACAGCATTGCCAAAAAGTCATTACTATTGCAAATAAATCAACAAAATGCACCAAAAGAACAGCTAGACACTCCAGAAAAGCAAAGAGAAATGAGTATACAAGTATCTACCAGTATCTTTACTTACCTTGCCCCTTCTGGACAGGAGCTATATGTAAAGTGCAATGGCTTCAGAACATTCTCCAGAAGTATTTTTGCAATAGGGACTCGAGAAACATCAGAATACTCAATACTCGAGGGAAGCTTATTGTTAATTAACAAATAAAGCGACTTGTAGTAGCCTGCAAATAAGAAACGTAACTTTTTAAATGCAGTATTATTTTTCTTCTTTGTTGTATAAAGCAACTTATATACTCAACATTAATTGAATGGATTTTATAATTCACTGCATGAAGCTTTACTTAGGAAGACATTTTACAATAGCCTAGGTCACACTCACATAAATAACAGGATAACCAGCAACCTCTTTGGAAGCATCACTTTATAAAATCATAGAAAGATAACTGCATTCAGACTCAATTTTATTTTCAAAGCCCAAGCACTCCTGCCGATGAAGTGAGTAATTTGATATTTTTAAACAGTGACCTATGAAAAAGATGCTCTCCTCTGAGTGATTCTAGTCATGTTTTTCACAGCTGTTCTTCCACCCTTTCAGAAATTATGGAGTTTTCCTCTTCTCCAAAACATGACCGCAGCATACAGATAAGAGTCCAGCTGGCAGAACATCTCAATTCTAAAAAGAACTTGCTTTAACAAGCAGAGGAACACAATTACTGTTTCCAAATCAAGGATCTCTCAGACAGTAATAAAATGCATTACCACCCAAGCCATAAAGACGTGTAGAGGGTAATCTATTTTTGTTTCACTAAAGTACAAATGGAATCATGTGATTTTATTCTTCTTAAATCAACTTCCTCTTGCTCAGTGAACTCCTAAAACACAAGTTCCACAACTACAGGAACCACTGTAAATATGTAAGTAGCATCATAGCACCAAGAGGTCCAGTCTAAGACCCTTTGTCAGGGACTACCTAACTTCACATACAATGCAACAAGTGGAAATCACCACAAAGGAATAACTTAGCAATGCTGACAAGATGTGCATGGAAGACAAATCATAGGCAAAAACATATCCTAATAAAAGTTGACTACAGATTCTTTACGAATTAACCATCATAAATTATTAGGAGACAGAACATTTGTAGTTGCACACAACCGTTTCTTTTTGTTTACATTTTAAATGATCAGAAAGCTGTATTTTCTCACTAAAATTAATGACGTAACATACTGATACTTTCATATATCAGCTATGAAGACTAAATACTATACTCAAAGAACAAATATAAGCATTCTGGAAGATATACTATAGTAAGCAATAAGACAAACACAAATACTTCAGCAGTTTTTGCTAGGCATAGGCAAGAAAAATAAATGCACTATAATAATTCTTTTTCCTCACAGTGACTTCAACATGTAGTAGTTAAAACCTAATCCTCAGTAACAGGATAAGATAGCCTAATCCACTAAATGTATTTTAAAACTTACATAGAATTATTCCACCAATTATCTAACAAAGTGTTCTTTTTGTGTTTTATACCAATAAAGCTGTATCATTTATTTCACAATGTTTTGTCTCCAGGTTTTGCAAACTCAAGCTGTGGTACCAGAAAGCCAAATTATTTTTTTCACACGTTCTCAGAGTAATAGAGTTTCTTCAACACAATACATAATTTTGGTGATAACTACACAATTCATTAACTCCCAGTATGTTTACACAGGTGTAACTGATTGCAGCCTAGCAAACAGTTTTGCTGATGATGGTACAAGGGAAATAAAAGCTAGGTCACCATCTCTTTGCTAAGGTGTCTCTAGTGTTAGGAGGGTGAAAAGGTAATGCCAATTTACCCTAATAACAAATGTTAGCAGCTACAGATAACAGTACTGAAACATAATGTCCAACTTTTACACAACTAAAGCTTAGATCTGCTGTGGGTAACAGTGTGTGTAAACAGCTACTGTGATAAAACTTTTCTTAGGTAATATCCACCTAGTATCAAAATCTATGGTACAAGTCTGTATTAGTAACTTAGTAAAATATTCAATTTATAAACAGAATCCCCAAAGAAATCAAACAGCAATTCCTCAAGCAGTCTTCTCATTACAAGCAAAACATCCAACACACAGGTCTGTTAGTATATGCAGGACTGAACTCGTTGTGTCTGTAGTAAAGCCAAAAACATGATTAAACAACATGGTCTTCAGATATTACAAATTTTGTTTAATTTTTAAGTATTTCCCAACTGCTCACCTTTTTGAATCATGTAGTGCAAAATTTGTTCAATTAATGATGTCATATAGCTGACATCTTGTAAAACAGGCAAATACGTATTCTCAGATGAAAATACCTCAAGCATTCTCATAGGAAGTGCAACATTCAGACTGTCATCACTGCAATTTTGCAATAGCCTATAAATGAAATAAAAAAATATTTAACAAGATATTTGTCTTATTTCACCACAGGCATATGTACATTGATTAAAAAAAAATACAAATAAAATCTTTCACATTCTCCTTAAAGTAACTTAATTCTATTAGGTTTCCAAGTGTTCCCACGTAGTTTAGCTACAGCTTTTTGTTAGCACCTTTTGTAATAGTAATTCCTGATTTTAGGGTTTCTATGAATATGGCACTCTTATCTTTACATCCTACTAAATTCTGACTGTCAGTGACTTGAAAGTTTAGAGGTCTACTGCACAAATTGGAAGAGAAGCAAAGAATAACATGTTTTCCCAATATGTATTACCACCCAAGTTAAAAATGAAGCCATGAAAGCCCCAGAGCAATATGGGCTGGGAACAAACACTGGGGAATGTTGTATGCATAACTAGAACAATATGTCTTCCATTACAGACTGAAATATTACAAACACAACCACTCCCATCCTTTTAGAAAGCTGCTTATGAAACAACTACCAGTAGCCACAAAAATGGTGAAAATTAAGAGCCTGTTTACAATTAAAAGTATTTGTTAGTATGAGATCTTTATAGGCACAGTTACCCTAACAAAATGCTTTCTTCTCAGCTATTCAGAAAGATGGGACCTGTTAGCAAAAATTTTGACACCATAGCTAAACATTTCACAAAACAGAAAAAAAGATACTCTGACAAAACCTTTATTTCGCAGCTGTAGCTGCAATCAAACTACTGTTTTTTGCTATGATATTACAGTCATCTTTTTTCCCAGAGTATCAAAAAATACAGCTTCTCAGGAGTCATGAACTCATCTCAGGGAAACACTTCTTTGGCTACCTGACCCACTGCTCACATTTTCTGCGCTTTTACTTAAGATTAAAATAGCTCTGAAAACAATTATAGACACCCATCATCACACTGGCAATGTAAAGAAGAGCTGCTTCTTCCATCTCCTTATGTGTATAGGCAGGGACACCTCTTCCACGCCTTTTGTTTTCCCACATCACCCAGTCAGAAAGAGACAGAGCTACACTTATAAAACCACAATTTCAAATGTAGTAAAAATGTACAATTTAATCCAGTGACACCACAGCTGTGGTGATGTGCGACTGATACGAGCAAATATATTCTTTTATAAAACTAGGCTTTAGCTGCCAGATATCCAAGTCACCTTGAGAGATTACCTTCACATGATCCTCCCACGACAAACGATAAAGGTACTGCTAAACCAAAAATGTAACTGTTTAACATGTTTTAAATTCAAAATAAAGCATGAGGAAAGATGTCTTAATTAACACTAATTTTAAACAAAATATATCCAAAGCATATAATTGGAAAGTCAATGGAGCTTAAGAACATTGCGTTGCTCTTACCTAGAAAAGTATCCTATACCACAGCCTACACATGAATTTAAAATAAACAGTCCTCTCCATAAAATAAATTCACATTTAATTACCTGCTGCAGAAAGAAAAAAGCAAGTGCCCAACATAATTTCTGAACACTTTTTTGACAGTAGCACATGAGAGAAAAAAATTACCTGCAACACAGCCCCAACAGTCTTTTTATTTGGAATAAGCAAGTAAGTCTGTCTGGACCATCCAATTGCTTAACAAACTGAGAACTTTGCTTAATTAAATTCTGACACATCCATACCTGGAAGAAGATATACATAACTTTACTGTTTATAACGACAAGTTATATTATTTATTTCAACACATGGTATTTCAAACTTATTTTGGATACCTTTGGAGGACTTACAAAACACAAATTAAGACAACCTTGTTCAGCTGAGAAAACACATTTGTAACACAACATGAAGTACTCAACAGCTTGTACTAAACTTTCAAAGTTAAAACTGAATTACACTTCCAATACTTCTGAACAAATTTATCTGATAATTTTTTGTTTTTAAGTAGTCATAATTCTTCAATGTCCATTATTAATATATGATATAGGTCATAATTTGAGAAATTTTCAGTTACTTTCCAATTCATATGCCAGCATTACTGACCAGTAAGGAAATAAACATAACACAAACATCTTAGGAATGACCAGAGGGCTAAGTGGAAAATACTGCTTACAAATCAAATTCAAATAGAATTATATTATTTTTAATAAACTACTGTGAATAATACAGGATTTTTCAAGGCTTCATTTCACAGATTTTGTGTGTATGTGCACAGGCACACAGAAAATCTTATTTTAAGTTATTCTGCTTAAATGAAAAGCAGCAGAATGCAGGCCAGCAAAACCCAGAATTCTTAAATGAATTTACTGAAGTGGTCAAAGCCATTTTTGCATCCATTCAAAGTCTTTTAACTGAAAGAGTACTTTAAAAGTGCATGAAATAAAAGTACTACAGACGAAGGTATGTAACAGTACTCACCAAACGCTTAGAATCCTCATTCTGTCTATAGAAAAAGAGCAACTGACGAACTAAGAGAGTCAAATTAGCTCCGTTTGCTATGGAAAAGGTTCCTCCAGATTGGGCCAAATTAGCACAGCGATCAAATTCACTTCTTTGGATAGAGTACTTAAAAATAAGGCATGCATCAATATATCAGTAATGCTTATAATTTAAAATACAGATGCAAATGTTAAAAACTTCATTTCAGGTTCCCATCCAAAGAGGTTCCAAAGTTGTAAAACAGATACAACACATATTTGTTAAGAGATCAAAACTTACACACAGTATGATAAAGCCATAACTGCTTTCTGTAATTCAAAAAATATACATTGAAACAAATTTGTTGTCTTTCAAGTAAAGAATATCACATCAAACATTTTCATCCAGTTCACTCAACAAATACTAGCAAATTTAAACAGAAACAACTCTTTATTAGAACAATCTACCCAACAGCAGCTTAGAAAGATGTATTTTTCACTCAAAACTACCACATCTTAGCCACATTTTGGGGGCAAAAGCTATACTGGTGTGTGAAAACTGCTAATACCCAACTGTTTTCATTTGCTTTGTCAGCTGAAAAAGACATTGCATAACCCCACTGAGGTCCACTGTCACATCCATGCTTTGTGGAATCAATGTTCAACTACTAAAACACTGAAGCTCAAATGAAAATGTCAAGACGGAAAAAAGAACTTCCAGTTTGTCGTCAAACACAGTAATCAAAAAGGTGAAGACTGTTCAGTGGAGTTATTTATTCCTAGGAAGTCTCACTTTCAGCAAAATTGTTCTACGTTTCTAAATAAGTAAGTACTTACTTGATGTTTTCTGTCTCTGTACCCTCTTACAAATGACTGGATTATTATTGCATTTTTCAGCCTTCGCCTTTCTTCCTGTGAAGCAAAGCAAGAAAACTGAAATCAACATTGTTCAACATTGTTGAGCTGATTCCAATTTCTACGATTTTACCAAATACATTTGTATTCAAAAGGATTCTTTAATGAAAATTAAGCACTGATCATTAGTAGGGTAATGACTTTTAAGGTTTGTATCCAACACACATAAATCAGGAAGAAAACTTTTGGTCATAAATGCAAATTTACCATTAAGATATTGCAAAAGAATTTTTAGTATGTAATACTACAAACTAAACACGTTTGTACTTTATTAGACAAAGTCTTAATACTAAAATGTTGAAGAATTCACCAGACTAAGTGTCAACATTCTTCTTTCATGCATGCATCAGCTAATATTGAAGACCTGCTTACTACAGTAAGCATATATATAAATATATATATTATATATATAAATATCAGTATTATGAAGCTGGTGCAGTTTAAATACAGGGGCGAAGGGGACACGAAACAAACCAACAATACCCCCAGAAAAATCACTTATTTGCTGATAATAGTGCTGTGAAAAGGAAAATGAGGTTTAATGCTTTAAGCTCAGGATACACAAAATTCCACAATATGGAAACGAATAAAAATTCTTGGTCTCTTCTTCAAACCAGAAATATAAAGTGAATCATTTTATGATGTTGTCCTCAGCAGCTAGAAAGAGTAGTTAAAATCATCCCTTTCTGAGGAATTGAAAGCCAGCTTGTTTAAGGTACTATGGAAAGAGCATTTCAGTAAGTCCCCTGACAACAATCCATCGCATCCATCACAATTAATATCTAAGGGAAGCAGCTACTGTAATTAGGTTTTTAATAAAAGTCCATATAGCTTCTAATGGGATGAATGAGGGAAGTAAATGAAATAGTTGCTAGTAAATAATAAATAGTAAATAGTAAATGAATAGTTGCTCTAGTGAACCTAGAGCTACAAAGAAACTACAAAGATCGAGAGTCAAAAGCCTGCTTTAGTAAGAGAAATTTTAACCTAATCAATCCTCAAACTGTAATAGGCTCATAATTCTGAGGGCCACCAAGTAAAATAAAACATCAAAATATTTTTACAAGTTTTGTTAAAATACATTTGGGAAATACATTTGTTAAAATACATTTCATATGAACTTTCAACTCACAAAAACTTTATTTCTAATTTATTGGCCCAGAAAGACATATTCAACTTAAGAACTTAACCTGAACTTACCAGAGAAACACTAGATGAAATTGCTATCCAATGCCTATTTTATTTTTCTTGGAAACCCAGGTTCCTAAAGCAATTTATCTGAATAAGCATATATTTGAAAGATTCTAATTACCACTAAAGCATTGACCAACATAAAAAATTTTGATAGGCCAAAGGATGTTTTTCTCTTCAAAGTATCTAGCAATAAAAGTGCGAAGTATGGGAGCAAGCAGGAGAGAGCTTCAATTACAGAGAGGCACTGTTTGTTCATAATCGTAATGCTTGACTAAAAAGTAGGTATGTTCTCCTTTTCTCTAGGTACAGGTTTTATCTTAAAATACATAATTGTCAATTAGTGACCCATAATTGCAAAGGTTTTAAATCTGAGGTCACTGCTAAGATTCTGCTACAGGCACTGTTTTAAAAACCATAGCTGTTTTTATTCTCAGGAGTCATTCATTTTGTGAGAAACTAATATATGCCACAGAAAATTGTTCTGTGTGTCTGCACATACACAGATACAAGTATATGACTGCACCAGCTTTGCAGCAGACAGAATTAAGCAACTGAATGGCAATGTATGGTGATATGTGGCAAAAAGTTTATGAAGTACAAAAAAGTCTGCTGGTATGTTGGCAAGTACACAATGATCATAGATCTGATTCATAACATCATTCTAAACTAACTGGTTAAATCCTTCATACCTAAACTTGGTCCATAATCATAGAGTCAAGTTGGAAAGAACAAAAAGCAGTAACTGTCTTCAGAAACAGAGGAGCCACTGCAGAACCTGTATCTAATCGTGCACACGTCAAGCACACGCTTAAGGGTCAAACAGCTGTTTTTTGGATTAGCATGAAACCTACATAGTTACACTTTTTAAATAATTTTGAAGACCAATATTTTTTTTCAGAGAGGAAAAAAACCCCTACAAAATTAACATATTCACTTAAATTCCATACTACTCAATTTTGGTTTCATATTGCATATATATTCATGTTTTAAAACCGGTATGTTTTCCTCTCAGTGCCTAGTCCTTCTTTGCATTATTCCAGACTGAATTCCCCCAGCAGTAAGTTCCATCACAAACCAGTATTAAGGTTTCCTTCCTCACACATCAACTTCTCTTTGCTCCTCAATTATCAGGTGATTTCAAAGCACTTTTGCATGCACTCCAATATCACTGTTGCGATTTTACCTTCACCAAACTGAGGCACACACTGGGGAAGTGTATTACTGAAGGTCATTCAAGAAACCATAGCAGAAATGGGAGCAGAAGAGAGTTTGCTGAGACCAATCCATAGTAACAGAACATGGACAAGGCAAAAATGCAATTTACTAACCAAATACCTTTTTCCCAACAAAGACTAGATCAACTGAGCACCAAAATAAAAGGGAGAATTCCCTCTGCATCCAGCATATGCTTAACTACCTTCTTTATAGATAAAAACTACCTTCCCAGAAACACCTTAAAAGCAGTCAGTTTGTCAATTCTAGTATATTTGAAGAATATATACGACTTGCAAACTGAAACAAAACATTCCAGAAGCAAGTACGACTGCAGCGGAAGTACTCTGGACTGCAAATGTTACTACATGAAAGAAAAATCCAGTGCGCATGCAAACGCTCACAGTCTACTTTACCTCTCGTTTTCGCCTTTCTTCCTGAGTACGATGCAGGAGAGAAGCCTTTTCTTCCTGTAAGACACAAATTAAGGTATTACTGCATTTTCATTCAAGCATAATTAAAATGTGTTCATTATATTTAACCTAGACTTTACTTTGGGGATTGTCCTCAATACATAAAACACTGGAGAAAAGCGTTAGTTGTTTTCCACGCTTAGAAGTACATGTAACACAGCCCTCCCAAAAGCAGTGACAGAGGGAAGCTATGTAAAAAGGAAAAGGACAGACAAAGAGCAGCAAACTGTATTGATCCCTTTCCAGGTTTGCGTTCTCATCATTTGAATAATGTAGGCAAACATCATCCATGCACAAATGCGGGAGCTCAAATATAATAAAACCCAAATCCTACCAGGTAATACCAAATGTTTATTGAGTGTTTTCCTTACATGGAGCATATGTAAGTCATTGGCCCAGGCGCATATAGCAAGTTGTGGCACATTCAAAGTTACCACATACTGTTCCAAAATCCCATGCTTCTGCCTAACTTGCAAGAACGCATTAAGCTCTTATATTTACTTACGCTTTTCTTCAAAACTTGTCTGGAAAAGATGTCAAAACAGACTGGTATAATATAAATGGTAGGAACTGTTTCTTTTAAAATTTTGAACTCTTCACCCAAACTAAGGCTACAAACAAACTTTCAGGACAGTGACCTTTCCAATAGAGAAAAAGAAAAGAATGCTAAAATATTCAACAGATTTCTAAAGAACAGCACCACTACAATAGAAAACCTGTGGATCAGCTTTTAAAACACAATCTTAAATCAGTACACATAGATTACGAAATATAAACAAAGTTTTATTTGCAGGAACCTCTTACTGGATGGGTTTCCAAGGAAATAGAGAAAATTATTCCTTTCTGATGCACAGTATTCAGCTTCGACTCCAGACAATAAGAGTTGAAAGTACCCTGACACCTTTCCAAATCGAGTTTAAAAGAGACAACAGGCTTAAGGAAACTATTTTCTTTTTTTGTCTCTAACACAAATGACTACTTCCTTTTTCTCCATATGCCTTTTTTATTCTAGAGAAGAAATACAATCACACTGAAGCTGAAAATTTTTCTGAATAATAAAAATAAATTTGAAGCTAGCAAACAAATGTTTATAAAATATTTAACCACATCTAAAACAACTGTGCTGGAATATTTTTACAGTCTATATGAAGATACAAAAACATGAGCTAGAACTCTTCTGCTTTTTTCTTTAAATGATACTAAAAGCAAGGTAATGATTCTTCCAGTTTCTTTAGTGTTGTGGTTTAAGCCCAGTCGGCAAATCAGCTACGTAACCCCACTCACTCCCCACACCCCCCCCCCAAGGGATGGGGAGGAGAACTGAAAGAATGTAACTCCCATGGGTTGAGATAAGAACAATCCAGTAATCAAGGTATAACACAAACCGCTGCTGCTACCACCAATAATAATAATGATAAGGGAAATAACAAGGGAAAAGAATACAACTGCTCACCACCCATCGACCGATACCCAGCCCAACCAAGCAGGAATCTAGCCCTTCCGGGTAACTGCCCCCAGTTTATATAGTGGGCATGACGTCCTGTGGTATGGAATACCTCTTTGGCTAGTTTGGATCAGGTGTCCTGTCTCTGCTTCCTCCTGGCTTCCCTTCCTCCCTGGCAGAGCATGAGACTCTGTAAGTCCTTGGTCAGAGTAAACATTACAGAGCAGCAACTGAAAACATCGGTGTTATCAGCGCTGTTCCCAGGCTGAAAGTCAAAAAGCACTGCACCAGCTACTAAGAAGGAGAAAAATGACTGCAACTGCTGAACCCAAGACAGTATTTACCCCTTATTCCACGCTATTCACATCATGCTCAGATCCCACATTTTCAACATACCATCACTCTTATCTGATATATATACATATATATACATCCACAGAGAGAGAGAGAGATAGAGAGAGATCATTCCTTAGTGCATGGACCAATCCCTATAAAGCTGCTGAGTCTATCCAGTCCGATGTCAGGCTTCATCTCTTGTAACAGTCTTTCAGAGCAGGAGAGGCTGTGTGCAGTGTTGGATCGTTGCCTGCTGATGCCAATCGTTCTTTTACTGCAGAACTCGTCTGGTTTCATCAAAGTTCATTCTTTGTTGGGATGATGGTCAGAGGGAAGTCAGGACCAGTCGCTAGTGACCTGAAGACATCTAGCTGGTGGTCTATAAAAGTGCTACATAGCAGGCAACAGCATACAATTGAGTTCATTGGCTATTTTCCCCTAAAATCAAATCCCCTTGGGGTACACACTGGACTTCCCCATCTTCCTGCATTACCCACCAAGTATATCCAGGACCCTGAACAAAAGAAATCCCACAAGTGGGTTTGCCTTTACCTGAAGTAGGAACAACCCAGACTGTCTTCCCCAGCAAATTCTTTATGTGCACCACAGAAACTTTGTCCCCTTCTACAGTGTGTAAAAGCTCTGACTGGGCTGGGCCAGCCCTCTTGGCAGATCCTCTGGTGTTCACCAACCAGGCGGCTTTTGGTAAATGTGTACCCCAATGCTTGAAAGTCCCACCACCCATTGCTCTCAGTGTAGTTTTTAACAGCCCATTGTACCGTTCAATTTTCCCAGAGGCTGGTGCAGGGTAGGGGATGTGATATACCCACTCAATGCCATGCTCTTTGGCCCAAATATCTATAAGGCTGTTCCGGAAATGAGTCCCACTGTCTGACTCGATTCTCTCTGGGGTGCCATGTCACCATAAAATCTGTTTTTCAAGGCCCAGGGTAGTGTTCTGGGCAGTGGCATGGAGCACAGCGTATATTTCCAGCCAGCCGGTGGTTGCTTCCACCATGGTAAGCACATGGCACTTGCCTTGAGAGGTTGGTGGGAGCGTGATATAGTCAATCTGCCAGGTCTCCCCATATTTGTACTTCAGCCATCATCCTTTATACCAAAGAGGCTTTAATCGTTTGGTTTGCTTAATTGCAGCACATGTTTCACACTCATGAATAACCGAGGCAACAGTGTCCATTGTTAAGTCCACCCCTCAATCATGAGCCCATCTGTATGTTGCACCGATGGCCTGAAGCATCATGGGCCCATCGGGCCAAAAATAATTCACCCTTATGTTACCAGCTTAAGTCCATCTGAGCCACTTCAATCTTAGCAGCTTTATCCACTTGTTGGTTGTTCTGGTGCTCCTCAATAGCCCAGCTCTTGGGTACATGCGCATCTACATGACGTACCTTCACCACCAGGTTCTGCACCCAGGCAGCGGTATCTTGCCACAGTGCAGCAGCCCAGACGGGTTTACCTCTGCATTGCCCGTTGCTCTGCTTCCACTGCTGCAACCACCCCCCACAGGGTATTTGCCACCATCCATGAGTCAGTATAGAGATAAAGTACTGGCCACTTTTCTCGTTCAGCAATGTCCAAGGACAGCTGGATGGCTTTCACCTCAGCAAACTGACTTGATCCATCCTCTCCTTCAGCAGTTGCTGCAACTTGTCATCAAGGACTCCATACAGCTGCCTTCCATCTCCGATGCTTTCCCACAATACAGCAGGACCCATCAGTAAACAAGGCATACTTTCTGACAGTTCATTATACGGCAGGGCCTCTTCAGCATGCATCACCTCCTCCTCTGGTGACATTCAAAACCTTTGCCCTCTGGCCAGTCCATGACGACTTCTAGGATTCCTGGACGACTGGGATTCAAGCTCATTGTGTAATTAGTGCAGCCCACTTACTCCATGTAGCATCGGTTGCATGATGTGTAAAGCAGATTCTGCCTTTGAACATCCAGCCCAGCACTGGCAACCGGGGCGCCAGGAGGAGCTGTGCTTCAGTGCCAATCATTTCTGAAGCAGCTCAAACCTCTTCATAAGCTGCCAGTATCTCTTTTCCAGCTGGTGAATGGGTGGCCTCAGATTCTCTGTATCCCTGACTCCAAAAGCCAAGGGATCAACCTCGAGTCTCCCCTGGAGCTTTCTGTCAGAGGCTCCAGGCAGGACCTTGCTCCTTGGCTGCAGTGTAGAGTATATTTTTTACATCTGGTCCGGTCCGGACTGGTCCAAGGGCTACTGCATGAACTATCTCTCGTTTAATTTGCTCAAAGGCTTGTTG